>VCJM01001415.1:36054-46944 GCA_024139495.1 Backusella sp. ASU-2019c | reverse complement strand
ATCCATGACAAAGACAGCCAAAAAAAAAAAAAAAATCAAAGGGACCGATTACTTAAGGCATGATTTGCTCAGTTTCAATATTTTATCTGAAACCCGTTTTCACGTTTCCATCTAAAAAATTTTTTTACATAATAATGTGACTTTAGATAATCAATAGACCAAAGACTTCTTGGTATCCAATTCAAATAATAAAACAAATTCTCCTATCACCAGACACTCTATAAAAGTATAAATGTGTATTAAATATAAACAATAAATTATTTGAAATGTTTACTCTAATACAGCCAAGTTTATCCTTGAAAACGGATAATAAAGTACAGTTGAACCTTTTTATTCATGATTACGTTAAATCTCCCCCAGAATGTTCCAAATCGCTATCTTTGATTAATATTAACAAGGCACTCCCCTGGATTTTCATGTTTAATTTTTACCAGAAAAGGGGTTTTGATGGTGTGAAAACCTAGATTTTTAATATCCGGCTGTTGCTACAGGGTATAGTTGAAGTTGCATAATCCCTGTGTAATATTTTACAAATCACTTTCAGTCTCAGTAGTGATTTTATATGGTTTTATCTGGTTTCAAGCAAAACTTTAGCAAACTATAGCAATGCAGAAAAAATTTATGAAAGCATGACAGTTAAATATACAAAAAAAAAAACAAAGTCAATTAGATTTGAAAATGATAAAGGCTGAATCATATAAATAGCGAGTAATTTTATTACTTTTAACAACATCAAATCATCATCATCTTCATTTTTAAAGAAAAAAAATGCGTTTCTCATTCACTGCTACCTTGGTCGCTGCTGCTGCTCTTGCTTCATCTGTTACTGCTGATCTCTACAACAGACTTAACGTCAATGATACTGTCTTCTTGTTTGTTGATCACCAAACTGGTCTCTTCAGCTTAGTTCAAGACTTTAACCCTGATACTTACTTGCAAAATGTCAAAGGTCTCGCTGATACCGCCAAGTACTATGGTGTCCCTACCATTCTTACCACCAGTCGCGAAGACGGCCCCAACGGTCCCATGCTTCCTTATGTCAAGGAACAGTTCCCTGATGCTCCCTTTATCTCTCGCCCCGGTCAGATCAATGCCTGGGATAACAAGGACTTTGTCAAGGCCATTGAAAAGACTGGTAAGAAGCAATTGGTCATCTCTGGTATTGTCACCGATGTCTGTGTTACTTTTGTTGCCCTCTCTGCCAAGAAGGCTGGTTATGAAGTCTTTGTTGTTACCGATGCCTCCGGTACCTTCTCTGAGCCCGTCCGTGAGAGCGCTTGGCTCAGAATGCAACAGGGCGGTGTCCAACTCATGAACTGGTTTGCTGTAGCTTGTGAATTGGGACGTGACTGGCGTCAGGATCTCACTGGTATGGCTGATTTGTTCAGCAAGAACATGCCCAGCTATGCTCATATTATGGATTCCTACAACGGTGCTCAGGCCGCTTTGAATGCTTCATCCAACTAAATACGTTTTTTACTCTTCATTCAACTTAATCACCCCCTATTGCATATTAAATAATTCAATAAAGTATATTTACATAAATATTTTTTGAAAATTCTGCTAATTCAAATGAAAATGGGAAATTCAAGGTTTTTTCTTGAAAAGAAAAAGAAAAAAAATACTTGATACCCATGGTAGTATTCATTAACATTATTTCCCTTCGAGTGTTCCAAAAAGTGGGAAATCCAAACCGCTGTTTTTGGATGAAACCCGGATACTAGTCCAAATATTTCTTGAATTCACCTCTCTCTTTACAATGGCTCATCTAGCGTACCAAATAGTAAATTCAAATTTAACTTGATCTTTGTTATTCGAAATGGGATTGGGGTATGTGCTAGTGTTTGGAACTTAGCCCGTTTTGAAGACTTTCCAACAATAGCTCTTTTGGTGCTATTCACTTGTTCCCGGAAACTGACATGAACGTTGTCTCTTTTTGGAGCTAGGGACCTAATTGAATTGTTTTATTTAATAAAGCTACTCTGTCAATCTTAAATGTATATGTTCTAAACTGAAATTTAAATATGGATATCGATATAAAATATTATTTATTTATGTAATATGTACGTGCAAACTCTCAAGTTTCAAGCAGCAGGAATGATAATAATAATAATAAAAGAACGCTAAAAGTAAGGTATCTAGGCATCATCTCTGTGGATCTTGCCAGTGGGGAAAGTATAATCTTCGATAGATTGTCTCTTCATTTCAATAGAGTAGCCAGGAGCAAGGGGAGCAGTATATTTACCATTCTTCATAACAACAGGCTCCAAGAAGTGTTCATGTAAGTGATCGACATATTCAAGAACACGACCTTCGGTAGTTGCAGAAATGCAGATATAATCAATAAGAGACAAATGTTGAACGTACTCACAAAGACCGACGCCACCAGCATGAGGACACACAGGAATATTAAACTTCTTTGACATCAACAAAATGGCAAGAACCTCGTTGACACCAGCAACACGACAGGAATCAATTTGACAGTAGTCGATAGCCTCTGCTTGGAACAGTTGCTTGAATATGATTCTGTTTTGAATATGCTCACCAGTAGCAACACATGTACGAGGATGAAGGGCCTTACGAATGGCGGCATGACCAAGAATATCATCAGGAGAGGTAGGTTCTTCAATGAAGAGTGGCTTATAAGGAAGAAGGTCTTGCATCCAGTCAACGGCCTCTTGGACATCCCACACCTGATTAGCATCCATCATCAATACACCTTCCTCGCCAATTTCCTCACGAATAATAGAGGCACGACGAATATCAGATTCCTTATCACTGCCAACCTTTTGTTTAAAGTGATTAAAGCCCTGAGCCTTTGCTTCACGGATTAAACGGCGGACTTTATCATCACTGTAACCTAAAAAAGAACCCCAAACAGTTTAATTTTCCCATCAATTATTTTTTTATACCCAGAAAAAGTGATACTTTACCTAACCATCCAGCAGAAGTAGTATAACCAGGATAACCATGCTCACGCATCTCGGCTTCACGATCAGCCTTGGTAGATTCGTTCTTACGAAGCATCTCAATAGCCTCCTCAGGGGTAATAACGTCAGTGATGTATTTGAAGTCAATACATTGAACAAACTCTTCAGGGGTCATGTCGACAATCAATTTCCAGACAGGCTTTCCAGCAGCCTTACCCCAAAGATCCCAAATAGCATTAATAACAGCACCAGTAGCGAGGTGGATAACACCCTTTTCAGGACCAATCCAGCGAAGTTGAGAATCACCAGTACAGATTCTGTGAGTGGCACGCATATCGGCAACAAGTTCACTTAGCTTTTTATTGATAAATTTCTTTGCGAGGGCATCAATAGCACTACAGACAACTTCATTACCACGACCACATGTGAACGTCATACCATGACCAGCAAATTCAGAGTCTGTGTAAAAAATAACATAAGCTGCCGAGTAATCAGGGTCCTTGTTCATAGCATCAGAGCCATCCAAGTGCTTGGATGTAGGGAAGCGAATATCGCGAATTTCGTATTTTGTGATGATACAATCAGAGAGTTTTTGAACCATGGTAGTGTGATTTGTGGAAAAAAAAAAGGGATAGACAAAAGAGAAAAATAAAAAAATACTAGCATGCTTTTTATATAAAAGTTTCATGCCAATGCTGCGAAAATAACTCAGCTCCGGAAGCGGAACAAAAGGAGAAAATCAAAAATCACACGGGTCTATTTTTTTAAGTTTACACGTTTTATATTCCCCGAGGTAATGCAAGAGGAACACATCAACAGGTCCTTTTTAATATGAATCCACAAAACATGTTCTCAATGACAAAGGGAAATGATAGATTCAAAACAATTTAGTTGTGACGAGATGATTTTATCCAATAAAATAGTTGGGTTTCAAGAAACTTTAATGAAACGGCATATATATATCACAAGCAACTCTATATTGCGTACTACTGTCTATTGTTTTTACCTTAATTTAGTTACTTAACCGTTTATCATTGGTATAATAAAATGAAAGTACGTGGAACTATATATCTTCACAGATCGAATGTATTGCTGCTCTGGGAAAATCGACTGTTACGTCAACAAGAAAAAATTAAAAGTACGCAGATATTTATTTTTCGTTTTTTTTTTTTTAATAAAGCTGAACTGCTCTTTTCAAACCTTTTAATATAAAATGGAATGATTCCATAAAACAAGCTTGGATCAGCTTACAAACACATATTGTGCTTTCATATTCTGCATGGCTACAAAGGCGCTGATTCTTTCTAGTCTTAAAGTAAAATACAAAAAAACTTTGAAAATACAGCATAAACTAACTAATATTTCTTCCACGTTATAAATATCCTAATGTAACCTAAGAAATCTATTGTGACTATTATCACCTCACATGGTTTCCTTAATACTTGTTGAGTGGACGTCCTCTCTGGCATTTTCCAGTTGCATGGATGTCTTTCATCATTTTCAGGCTCTATTCTATCGTACAGCATGACTTGCATGACCCTCCCACTTAACTAGTATTGGTAAATGGTCTCCATGGTGCCAATCCGCTCAATGCTATTGCAGTTTTTGATGATTGTGCCATTGTGGTGGGTTATTTACTGTTTAAAGGGTACGGAAGATTTGTTTATTATAATACTTGTTAAGTGGTGGTCCTCTCTGGTATTTTCGTTACGATAATTAAATGGTGAGTAGGCTTGACACCGACGCTGAGGTAATCGGGATATACTCTCTACGTATAGCACGGCTTGTATGGCCCTCTCGCTTAACTTGTATTGGTAAATGACTCATCATGGTGCCAATCCGCTCAATGCTATTGCAGCTTTTGATGATTGTGCCATCGTGACGGCTTATTTACTGTTTAAAGGGTATGGAAGATTTGTCTATTGTAATACTTGTCAAGTGATGGTCCTCTCTGGCATTCTACGTAATCACTGAATGATGACTGGCGTGTATCTATTGCACAAGCATGGCTTGCATGGCTCTCCCGCTTAACTTGTATTGGTAAATGGCTCGTTATGGTGCCAATCCGCCCAATGCTATCGCAGTTTTTGATGATTGTGCCATCGTGGTGGGTTATTTGCCATTTTAAAGGTGTGAAAGGGTTTCTGTATTATAATACTTGTTGAGCGGACGTCCTCTCTGGCAGTTTCCATTTGCATGGATGTCTTTCATCATTTTCAGGCTCTATTCTATCGTACAGCATGGCTTGCATGACCCTCCCACTTAGTTTGTACTGGTAAATAGCTCATCATGGTGCCAATCCGCTCAATGCTATTGCAGTTTTTGATGATTGTGCCATTGTGGTGGGTTATTTGCCGTTTTAAAGGTGTAATAAGGACTTCTGGTAATACAATACTCGTTCAGTGGACGTTCTATCTGTCTTCATCCGGCTCTGTAAATACCTGAACTTTTGACATCAACAGCATTTCCCAAACCAAAAAATATATATATTTCTATTATAATTGTTGTTTCTATCCATGTTTTTGTAATAATAATAAAGAAGCAGACATAAATCTGAATTAAAATGAATATAAATTAGCCCATAAGCAATATTAGTAGAGTCATGAGTCATCAGCATGTTGGGTGTGTTTGAAAACCGGTTATCTACATATCCTCAGTTTTAAAAATAGTTGTCAAATGCAGAGGATGAATTATAATTAAGTACATGGATTTATAAATTAACACCAAGTGATACCATTACAATGCCAAAAAGTGCGATATCCTTATTAAAGATGTGAAGTAATATTACTTGGGATTAGACTAGACAAGGCTATACCATAATATTCTCTTATTAACCATCTTTCAAATATTATTTCTTTATTAAAAACTAAACGAACTTTAATTAAATCATGCGATGAAGATACGGGGATGGGGATGGTCTTTTCCAGTATGAAGACAGTGTATCCAACAGCAACAAGGGCCAAGCTATACAAGTAGATGTTATTTACTAAAGTGTATAATGAGAGTATCATTAGATTTCAACTTGACGACAATTTTTTTTTTTAGCTCTACTTACAATAGACTTGGAATCCATACAATTTGATATTTTTAAATGCTGTTGCATTTGGGGTGGGAGATGATTTTTCAATATGGTTAAGCATCGACCTCATATTCATTGCAAGTTTGACACAGTCTCTCAAAAAGTGCTGCTTGTTTGTTTTGTAATTTGGGCCAAACACTTCACAGACACTGATGACCATCTGGTGGACATTGTGGAGGACGATGATGTCAATCTTTGGACCTGATTGGGTTCGTTGGTCGTCGTTGGTCTCAGCAGCAGTACACTGCAAATGTGCCTCCCCGCTAAAAGATTAAAATCAATAAAAGGAATATAGTGACAACATTGACTATACTTACAGCCTGAACATCACTGGGCAATCGTGTAATACTTGCTGCAACACGGGATACAGAAATTGGTGTGTGAACTCATTTTCATTGCAAAGCCCATCAAACTTGTTCCTGCCCTCAGCCTCCAACATATTGCGACTAATAAAATGATATCAATACATAATGCATATTGACTGGAAAGGGATACACTTACTAAAGTTTGCATACTTTGATCACCTTTTTCTTTTCCTTCTTGTTATCTTCATCCGAACTTCTTAACAAGGTTTTTACATCCTTTAAAGCGGTCTTGAGGGTCTTGGTACGGGCATTCTAAATTGATTTTTAAATAACAAGTATATCTTATGTAAAAAATCCCATTGCCTACCTTAATAATGGCCTTGGTAGCGCTGGAGATGCTTGTGACGATGTTTAAGCGCTTGTGGTGGTCAACTATATATCCTTTACGCTCTTTGGAGGAGAGTGCCTTGTGGGTAGCACATTGCTTACTGGTGGTACTGAGATCAATAATGTGATAATACAAGAGACTACAAGAAAAAATAAAGGTAAGTATATGATTAAACTATGACAGGCATATACGTTTACTTTTTCTTGTGGTACTCCTCAATGAATGCAAGCCTCTTGGCGAGTTTGTTGCGGTCTCCCAAGAAGTGAGTTCTGTTGGTTTTAAGGTTTGGGCTGGATACTTCACAAACGCTGATAGCGATCTGATATGTTTTGTGTAAAAATATTACATCAATTTTGGGACCAGATTGGATGCGTTGATCATCGTTAGTTTCGGCAGCAGCACACTGCAGGTGAGACTCTCCACTAAAAGATTAAAGTAAGTAAAAGTAATATAGTGACAGCAATGACCATACTTACTCTATATTTTATAGGGCAGTCATGGAGAACTTGTTTGAACATAGGGTACAGAAAGTGGTGAGTGAATTTGTTTTCATTCAAAAGGTCACCGAACTTGTTTTCGTTGTCTGTCTCCATCATATCTCGGCTAATAGAGTAGTGTCAATACGTACTATATAGAGCATTAACCACGAAGGATATACTTACTACAACTTGCAAACTTTGATTATCTTTTTGCTGCTTTTTTTGTTGTGTATATCATTGCAATCTCGTAAGGAGCTCTTGGCATCTTTGAAGACTATTTTTAGTGTTTTATCTTTCATGTTCTAAACCAATTTTTAGAAATCAATTTTTTTTCCCTTTAAAAACTAAATCAATTACCCTGATGACTTTCTTTGTAATATTGGAGATGGCCGTGTCAACATTTGAATGTGATTTATGGTCATCGATATACTTCTTGGTCTGCTTCTTTGTAAAGACCTTGTGAACAACATGGTTTTTATTTGTGGTAGCGAAGTCAATAACACGGTAGAAGAGCATACTAAAATAAAATGAAATATAATAAGTACAAATATTGTACGACGAAACAAAAAGGTATATTCACTTACTCTTTTTTATGGTAGTCTTCAGTATGCTTGAGCTTCTTTTTTTCTGCTTCAAGTCTATTGAATACTGACATGCTTGATAATGGCTCAATGGGATTCTCTTTGGCTTCACTGCTAGAACCCTGGTCATGACAATATGTTTTAATATTATACTTCACTTTAATATTTGATTATATTTATACGTACCAACTCCCTTGCTGCAGTACAGCGGGTCTCCAAGACATCCAACTTGATTTCCTGGTTCAATAAATGCTGTGTTGTATCCATTTTTAGCAAAAATAATGTTAAATAATGTAAAATCATACTCACGTTCTTTCGTTTGATTTCGAGCTCAACAAAATCAATAAGGTAATAATCTTTAATAGCCTTTAAAATAGAATATAATATTAGCTGGTAAAATAAAGTAGTTGAATGAAATAAAGACTTACTTGGATAGTTGGGTTTAGCGTGGCAAAGTCTCCTATTTGTTGGGCTCAATAAATTTTTCTACAATAGAGTCTAGAATTTGGAAACACAAATATGAATTGAAGTACTGTTTTCAGTTTCTAAAGCAAAGCCAAAATGCCCATTGGAGCCAATAAAGTCAACATATTTGAGGAGGCATGCAAGCTTTTCGCCAAAATGGTGTTTCCGATCGAGCCAAATTTCCAAATCCCGTGTTTCCAAATGCCAGATTCTATTATATTGTCTTCTATCAGATAGGTAGCTCGCCCTAGGCGTAGTTTCCCCTTTAGAAAAGTATTCCTTAACTGAGGTTGGCCTTCCACGAAGCTTACAAAGGCTAGTACCTCGCGAAGCTTTAAAAAATACGGCTGAAAGCAAACTTGTACATTTATTAGATATTATTCAAAAATAGTCGTATATATTTTGGGGTTACCTTTGTTATGAATAATAAAATTATTTTGATCTCACAAAAGAAACATCTTGATAAAGTGTCATTTTTAACTATTGAAATTAATAGTGATAATGTAATATAATGTTGGTACACTCTTTATATGCAATGCGTATTATTCATTATATCTTACCATCTTTTGATATAACTGGTGCCATTTGAACGGGAAGCGAAGAAGTATGTATGTTGTTTATCATAGTTGAGTGAAGAAAAATAAGAGAGAGAGAAAGGAGTAAAACGTGGATATCGCGTTTTTTTGTTTATTTATCAACTGAAAACGGGCCACAAACAATGAAGTAATGCTGCAAAAAGGACAATCAAAGAGTGGTTTACTCCTTATTGGTGTATATTTTGTTTATTGTTTACTACAATGACCTTTTTTATCAATTGTACTAACATATATACTAAGTAAATCAAATTGACTCATTTTCACTCCGTTATTTATTTAAAGCAAATAATTCCGTTATACATATATTTATTGCGTGGTATCCTTTTTATTTTAAAACATATCATTCTCTTCTTCATCCTCATCCTCGTCGCTCATTATGCCAAAGTCATTTTCGCTTCTCACATCCTCATCGTATTCTGGTGCTTTCTGTTCAACAGTAACTATTGGCGTGTGCACTTGTGATACCTAAAAAAGGAAAGATAAACATTAGAATGATAAATCAAGGTTTGCTGATTCTGATTTTAAAATATACCATTTTGAGTTGATCACAGAGCGAATTGAACTCGCCCAAAGTACGACAGTAAAAGCCCAACAGCATAGAAGGGTCAATATTTGCAATGTTGATCTTTCGAGGAATGGTGCAATGATAGCTTGAAAAATCTCGTTTTGTGTAATCAGCAAGACTCTTTGTTTCTAATGCAGGCCTTGAAAAATGTGGATCTAAATATATCAACTCATCACCTTGAAGACCGATAAAATAGAGCGAGGAGTTTGGACGGCCGCCTGCAATTCCAACAAAGGATGGTATTTCAAAACAAGTCTTTAGAGCAGGATGATAAGTTGGATGCAGCGAGTCGATGCCAAGTCTTAATGCAACAAGGATCAAGACAGGTTTAAAATCACCTTCTGATTCATCATCCTCGATATTGTCCATCTCATCTGGGGTAAGCGAACTAGCCTCGTATAGATGTTTTGCTTCCTCGCGTCCATTTTCATCTTGCTTGGGCGATACTCTTGTACTTAAATAAGTAAAGTCACCTCTTGGCTTTTTTCCAGTGGCAATATCATGAACGTCATTGCGATAAATCACGCCATCAGTGGCAATGTATACCGACATATTGGCGGGTGGATAATCCGAGACAAGAGCTCTATGATTAGCATTATTAGCATTATTCCATTCCATTCCATATTCAATATAAAATAGTGACTCACTGGATGACTTGACTGATTGTACTTGGACCAAACCACTCACCAATGTTTTTTCCGAGTTGCTTACCCAAAAGTGCAATTCTGTGAATAGAAAAGGGAGCTCTTGGCGACAATTCATCAAAGAACCAATGTATAATCTAATAAGATGCATATGAGTATTATATTAATTAATATTATATTGATGGTACTTACTCTGCTATATATTTTGAAGTTTCCGAGACCACTTTTCTGGCGTGTCCAGTCTAATTGAATTGAATTGCATTACTAAATATATATTTACTTTTGGCAAAATAAGAGTACCTCTTGACAAAAAGTGTATTAAAAGGGCATTAGCCAGTAAGCTCTGGCCACTACGTAGCATGCAACCCCAACCAATGTCAGTCTTGTGATTTGATGGACGAATGGGCGGATAGTTGTGACGATAAGTCATCCAAAGGCGGGATGTGAAATCTTCATAGAAATCAGGTGGCCAGAGCAAAGCTGTTGTATCTGGAGATAAGTCATCTTCTTCCAAGTTGTCTTGATGCGAAGCCTTGAACATATCACTTTTCTGAGCGTCAAGTATATCAAGTTGCACCCGATCCATCTTGTCTGGTGTGGTTTGATATGGTCGTCCCATTAGCCATATTACTTGCGGAAGACGTGTATCTTGCCCTCCATTATTCTGCACAAAAAAAGAACTCGACAACTCTGAGCTTGAGGTCCATAGATTGGACATGAAATGACCAAACTTGAGTGGAATTTCAGCAGCCAAATAAGAAGAGTTGGTTAATAGCTTATCTTTCAGAGGCGCAGTACTAAGGTGATTGCTGTTTTGTGGTTGCGGCAATTCAGTGTCTTCCAAACACAGCTTTTTTG
>VCJM01001411.1:14845-31297 GCA_024139495.1 Backusella sp. ASU-2019c | reverse complement strand
AAAAAAAAAAAAAAAAAAAAATGCCAGCCAAACAAAGCATTCTATTCTCTACTGCCATTGGTAATCATCCATCTCGCTCTGCTTGGTATTAGTTCTCTACATTGCTTGGGCAGAGGAATAAAATAATTGGAACCATCCATCTCACTCTGTAGAGTGTTACCAAAGTAACTATCGGTGACGCGGAAACCACCTCTCGTAAGACAGACCAGACCACCGCTCGCTTTCTCGGTGCCCGTTTCTTGGGTAAGCAAAGGGCTAGGGTGACATTGGTAGTTTGAATATCGGTGTAGCCAACTTTTTTTTTCTTCCCGACCTGCCTTGTACTCCTCTCAAGCTTGTGCATAATAAATTCTTTCATTTTATCCAATAAAATCAACTCATATCGGATGCTAGTATCACACATTTGTACCAGTCCTTCCCACAATGATGCATTTACCGCCTCTCTTCCGTACAGGAAACAGGGTTGTGCTTACTGCTGATGACAGCATTATCTTGTGTGTGTGGCTCTGACACCATTCGTGGTAAGGATAACTAACTTTATTTCATATTTATATTATTCTCCTCTACTTGCTAACGATAGAGTAAAAAGTGTAAAAACCAATTGCAGACCAAGTCGATTTTCAAGATACAATAGAATTAAAATAGGTGTGTTATAATGTAAGATTGTGTGTATTAAACCCACACTTTTGGATGTTTTTAATTTGCTGTTCTACAACTTGCAAAAGGAGTCAATAATCCCAAAAACGGTTGAAAAAAATAAAATCGGTCAGCCATATGATACTTTAAAAAAAAACAAGGGCTAGCGTGTGAGAAACTATTGGATATATTTTCCCAAGGATTAGTCAAAGTAATTTCCATAGTGGCAAGTAGGTAATTGATATGGTGTTATTATTCTCTTAAGAATCCTATTTTGTCTATTCAACGATATAATAATAAAAATGGACTATTGAGCTTAAAGAATACAGTTATAAACGTGGAAATTTAGTAACTGATTGGTTTTTTTGGATTTAAGCTGGACAAGATGGAGCTAAATGACACAACTTGGATAGTGCTATAAATTTCATTAATGGAAAAACTATAATATGGCTTATCAATTTGGCAGAGAGAGGACATAGTCAATATATATCCTAAAGAGTTGAGTAATCACACTTGTAAAGAGCTGTAGTTTTCCATATTTAGACTGAAAGAAAAGTCCCAGTGATTTCAGCTCTGCATTTTTTATTTGCTCACATGATAACCTTGGATTCCAAAAGCTGAGCAATGATGACCTGTATCCATATCGGTTAAAGAAACAAAAGTATATCGGTGGATTGGGATCGCGTGAATAAACAAAAACAAAATAGTGCATAATTTAAATGCATTTTTGTTTAGATATGTCGCTACAAAAAAGGAGATAAGCACTGGATGAAGAAGAACAAACCAACACAAATACAAACAAACAGAATAATATCTAATATTAGATAAAACTTTATTTTCCCTGGATTATGATGTACTATGAACCATAAAATGTCTCTGCTGACCTCAATTCTCAAAAATAAAGATAAGTATATACATGAAATCAATAAATAGATCCCTTAAGAGCTTCACTAAACCATCATTTAGACTTTTATTATTCAAGTGATATGTTATTCATTATACCCATTCTTCGTTGGGTGCAATATTAATCAAAATACATGTACAAATTACCCGTACATAGTGTATGCAGTGTTCCTTTTACTTATTGAGAAAGGACCAGTTTTGATTATCTCTACAAGTTATAATACGGTTTCTATGTCGAATATAGAAAGCGACCTATTTCCATTAACCCGCTACATCCCGATTAGCAGCACTATATGATGCTTAGACTTATATATACATCAGGTTTTTATTATGAACCAACCAAAACAATTAAATATGTTTTTACAAGGAGCCTCGTTTTGTTTTGGTAATGATTGGTTTAATTTCATCTTAAGAGATACAATCACTAAATACGCACTAAGGCTTGATGTGAACATGTTTCTTTATAATGTTGATGACAGGATGCAGAAGCAGTAAAGTTTGAGAACATTCTATCACTATCATGAATATTTTAACTATTGAAAGTAATCGTATTGATAAAATCACAAAACAAAGCATAGAGTGTCCTTTTACTTGAACATATAAGGACATATATATAACAGAGACAGAAAATAAGATAAAAGCAAGTATTCAAAAACAAATACGATTTTTGTTGTTCAATTTTATCAAAATTATTTCTTGCAAGGGATTACTGGTTGATTCATAGAACACCAAACTGTTGCACAATATTCTCTTTACGTCCAACATGGTCATGATCAATATAATCTTAACTTTAAACAGGTGCTATTCTTCTTTATAGCTATTACGTTCAGTAAGATAGCAGATCGATTATAGACGATATAGCAATTTATTGTTAGAATTGGGGTATTTTAAGTTTTTGACCTTTAATAAACAAAGACCAGGCTATTTTTGCTAATCATTAAAATATAAATGGACTTCTTTATTTCCAATATTGGCGAATTACAAATTTAGATAATAATAATACCAGAGGCTTTTTTTTTATATATATTTCTACGCTTAACTTTGAATCCCTACCAATGAGCATTGTTTTTAACGTCAATATTTTTATTATACTTGTTGATAGTTTTTGTATATATATTTTTTTAAAATAAAAAAAAATGAGTTTATTCAATATTAAGTGAATTACCCATGACATATGGCTAATTCTAAATCCGGTCAAATAGAAAAAATAAATAAAAGAGGAATAACGTATGATTCACAATAAAGACGAGTTTTCTTATTGCTGTAACATTATCAAGAAGTATTCCACGCCTTTTGTACCACCATATCCCTCCAAGGAATGTGACTTTAAATGTTACACAGATGGGTTTAACTCTTATTAATCACCCTTGTTTTTTGCTTTAGTGACAAGTACCTGACCTATATGAAATGCTTTGCTCCAATAAAACACTAAGTACATGTAATCACACTTCCTAATTAAAATAATCCTTTTAAAATAGAAAAACGTATAACATTAAGCGTGATTTCTTTTTTCTTTGCTTCAATTTTGTATTGGCATTAGCTAATCTATCAGTACATGTTTCAGCCCTTTCATTTTTAGATAGAGTTTGCTAAGCACATTCATTTTTAGAGAAACATAAGTGTCAAACTCAAAATCATATGCCAGGATCAATATGGCACACTTTCATCTAAATTGTTCCTATGAAAATCAAAAAAGGGAAAGCGTTATCTTTCGAATTTAAGAACAAATCCAGCACCTTTTTTACATTCTCAGTTATGGCTAATCCTAATCTTTTATATAATGTATCACAGCAATATATGTTGAAGAGATAACCATAAAAACAAAAAATATGTATGAAAGAGTTCATTTATAAAGACGTTATACTGTATTGAACAACATTACAAAGGAAAAGAGGCCTTATTATTAAGTTGAAAGAGTTCATAATATAATACTTTATAGATCTACTATTTTATTAATTTCTCTCCCCCCACATTTTAAAGTTTTAAAATTTTGAGATTTACGCTTATAAAATAGCGGAGTGTGGATCTATATGGATATCTATATTCTCTCAGAACGTCAGGTCCTCACACCTGTACCTAGATATGGTGTGGGTTCGTCCAATCAGATTCCCAATTGGAATTGTACTTATAGATGCATCTACACACAACAATGACTAAAACGATAACTTGACATCATTGTGCCAGGCATCGTTTTTAATTGAGGGTTTTTACTGAACGAGATAAATTGATTGAGAAAAAAGACGGTCTTATTTGAGCATACTTGGAATAAAAAATAAAAATAAAAAAAAGCCAAAAAAAAAAACGAAAACATTCAGAAGTACCTCTTTTACTAAAATCTTTTACTTTTTATTTTTATGTGGACGTTGAAAATGGTTTCTTCCCATGTTTCTCACAGAGCCAAAAAATAAAAAGGAGATAGTACTTGATAAATAGAATAATTAAGAATAGAAGTCTGTTCCATCTTAATATGATAGGTTCTTACACATAAATGTCTAAACAGACAAACCAAACCAAACAAAGTCTAACAAAATAAAATGAAAGCAAAGGACTGATAGATTCATAGCATTATGACATTCTACCAAATCAGCACAGTCCTTTTTCCGAGGGACGGAGAACGTCTTAAATGGTATACGCTATGTATTTCCTTTCATTTTTTATTTTAGTAAGCAATTTTTTTTTATATACGCTAGATAAACTAATACAAACATCAGCTTTTTTTCTTTTTTTTTGCAATCATCCAAGCTATTTACTTATCATCTGTGTGTGTGCACTGCATATAAATGGTTATTGGGAACACAATTTTTAATAGGCGCCATTGTTCATGATGGTTAAACAAAAGAGAATTGAGTTGGCCTGTTCTCTTGCTTGAATTCTGCATAGTGATAAAACTTGATAGCTGAAAGGTTCCTTTCTCTTTTTTATTCTTTTTTTTTCTTTACCTCCAAAAAAAAAAAGCCAAGCACCCCCAAGAAAAGACTGATTTTTGATTTGTTACCACGCTTTTACATCCTCATTTACTTTTTTTCTCACCTATTTTATTCTTAGGTTAGTCTATGGTTACCAAAAGAAGACACCATCGGAGTACAAAAGGGTTTTACGGATTCACGTAACTGATGAACTCTTGCTTTATGACGTTTTTATGGGGGTACAAGAGTTCATTTTGTTCAAGTGATAACGATAATGTTTGTGTTCTGTGTTTTTCTATTTCGATTTTTTTTTGTTGATTTTTATGCTGGAAAGAGACGGCAGAGTTTAGAACATTTTGGAAGTAAAAGTGTGGAATTATAAGACTTGTTGGTACGCAACCTTATTTGCTAGTCTAAATCAAATAAACTTGCCTGAACATCAATTTTGACGACGATAATTGCAATGACGTCAAACCAGACTCCCCGACGACTTGCGCTTTGAATTCTGTAAAAAAAAAGAAGGAAAATACCCAAAAAGATACATGGAGAGTTCCTCCGACGAATCACAACCGAATATGGACATGCTCTAACTCTAATTGATCTGCATGCTAATATAATAAGCTTGGAGGGCTCACCGATTAAAAAGTTATGATTTTAGTTAGGTCAAACTATTTATGTGTTTTCTATTTTCATTGAGGGGGGCGAAACAATAAAAAAAAGTGCTATTTTGTAAAATAACATTTGTATTTCTTTTTTTTTTTTCTTGCATTTACTATTTGAGTAACCGTAATTTCCCCCGGATGTTACGGTCGTACCTTTAATTCGCTTTTCTTATTTGTCTGATGTTTGTTTAAAAGTCAGCACAGAGTGGGATCAATATAAATACAAAGCAGCAGGACATCATGCTTGAAATATTTAAAAAGTAGGATTTTCTAATTCTTTTACTGCCTTTTTTTTTTTTCTCTCTACATTTACAATAAAATCAATTTATATTTGTTATTGATCTGTCAACATATCAACAATGATATACAGTATCAATAACAAATTATGCATTCTATTGTTTTGCCTGTTCATTTACTTTCCATTATCAGTAAAATCCACTCCTGCTTGGAACATAGGTATGCTTTTTGAAATATGAAATAGAGCAAAAAAGAATATGTATACTAAAATCAATTAATTATAGTGAATGGTTATAACGTTGACGGCTCAAAATGTCCACTTCCTACTTATTTCTCATATCCTTGTCCTGATATTTGTGTTCGCGATATTAATTCATGCCCTGAAAAATTACGTCCTTCTTGTCCTGCTGGCCAGACCTACTGTACAGACGGCTCTTGCCGTGATGCCTGCCCTACGGATCTTTCATCTGAATGTGGCTGTCCTGGAGCTCCTGCCGTTCAAGGCACCCTCTATAAGTGTTTGACCGGCTCCACTGTAAATATTCCCAACTTCAATGCTCCAAACAAGTCTGCTCAGAGCGAGGAGGCATGTGCTGCTCAGCTTTCCACATCAAATATTCCATCATGGCAACCCAATCCTCAATCCATGATGTGGGCTGAATGCCCCACACCAGACTACGGTGAGCTTAATTTCAAAGAACCTGTATTTATCGCCATGTATGTATTCTATGGTTCCTGCGTTGGTTTCCTGCTTATCTGGGCCACTTACAAGTTCTTCCGTGAAAAAGTTGTCAAGGCCATGTTTAACAAAACCCCTGAATACAAACGTGATGATTTCTATACTAATGAAAAGAAGGGGGATTCATCCACCAAATCTGACATCCCCGATGCTGATTCCATCGATGGTGATAGCGTTGAAGGTGACGATATGATTGTCAAGGCTTACAAGACGGATATCATTGGTTTGTTCTTTGGTGCTTGTTACTTGTTGCAAACCATTGGTATGGTTGCATACATGATCCTTATCACTTATGACTACTATCAAAATTATTACTTCTTCCGTGGCAATGCCTTGGTTCAATCAAGTACTTTTATGGGCCAGTGGTACATTTTCTTCATCTGGTTTGCCTCTCTTACCATCTTTAGAAGCCGTCTTTCCAATTTCTTCCGTATCCAATGTACCTATAGCCAAGCCCAGTATGTCCAAATTGAAAGAAAAGAACCTGCTATTATTTTCCTTGAAGACAATGATCGTATCATGACGTTTGTAAGATTTTTGGAAGAGACTGGTAAGCGCATGTTTGGTCTTGACGTGGTTGTTTCCACTTCTTACTTGAGAAAGACTTCAAGTGGAACAAAATACTTTATCTATCAGTGTACCCGTTATGTTTATCATCCTGAAACACAGTTGTTTAAGCCCCACTCTTTCCATTTGGGTGATACTAGCGCCGATCTTGCTCACTTGACTGAGGGTTTGACGACTGAGGAAGCTCATATGCGTGAAGAATTAATTGGCCCCAACTTCATTGAAGTCTATGTTCCTAATGTTGCTATGGCTGTCCTTCGTGAGTTTGCTACATTTTTCTATATTTATCAGTTTACTGCTCTTTGGTTGTTCTACTACTTTGCCTACTGGCAAGTTGGTATTGCTGATACTTCTGTTATTCTTGTATCTGCTTTTGTTAAGGTGTATGTTCGTCTCAAGTCTGAAATTAGAATCAAGAAGATGGCTGAATATACTGATTCTGTCAAGATCTATCGTGATGGTAAATGGAGCGAATATTCCACGGCTGATTTAGTACCTGGTGATGTATTTGAAGTTGAGGAAGGAAAGACCACACCTTGTGATGGTGTTGTTTTGACTGGTAATATTGTTGCTGATGAAAGTTCTCTTACTGGTGAACCTTTGCCTATCCGTAAATTCCCTGTTCGTCGTGATGATACTACTACTTATGATAAAATGGGCGCTGGTAAAATCTCATCCATCTTTGCTGGTACCACCATCTCTCAAGCCGAGCGCACCGAAGCCAAGGTTCCCGTCACTGCACTTGTCACCAATGTTGGTACTTCTACTGATAAGGGTGAATTAGTCAAGAAGATTCTTTTCCCTACTCGTGTTTCCTTTGTCTTTGATGAACAAATTAAGGTTGTCATTCTTATCTTGCTTTGCTGTGGTCTTGTCTGTTTGGGTTTGGCTATCTGGCTTTATACCAGTGGTACTAGTGCTTGGTTCTATGCTATGTTCTGTATTTGTCAACTTGTTTCTCCTTTACTTCCAGCTGCCTTGGTTGTTGGTCAATCCGTTGCTGCAGGACGTTTACGTGATCAAAACATTTTCTGTGTTGATCTTCCCCGTATTTTAATGGCCGGAAAAGGTATAATCCGATATTTTATTTTTTCTTATTTTTTTTTTGGTTACTCATTTTTCTTTTTCTTTTTTCAACATAGTCCAAATCTTCTGTTTTGATAAGACTGGTACATTGACTAAGGAGGGTCTTGAATTTTATGGTACCCAGCCTATTACTGATATTGATAACATTGTCGCACAGCGTGAGAACAAGAAGGTCCCTGAGTTTGATCAGCACATCGAGGATGTCAATATTACCCCTCGTTTGATGCAGATTGGTCTTGCCACCTGTCATGCAGTCACTACTTTGAATGGCCAATTCATTGGTAATCCTGTTGATATTGAGATGTTCCGCTCTTCCAAATGGAAGCTCCAAGATAAACCCGAGCTTGAAGAATATGTTGATACTTTGTTGCCTCCTGCAGATGCTCCTGGTCAAAGCACTACCCCTGTTCATGTCTTGAAACGTTTTGAGTTTGTTCACGCTAGAATGTCCATGTCTGTTGCTGTTCTTGATAGCCAAACTAACAAGATTCACATCTTTGTTAAGGGTGCTTATGAAAAGATCAAGGATCTCTCCAACCCTCACTCTATCCCTAATGACTATGATACTGTTACTGCTAATCTTGCTCGTCAAGGTTGTTATGTCCTTGCTCTTTCTCATCGTGAAATTGATCTCAATGAAATTGGTGGTATGGAAGGCTTCAAGAACTGGAACCGTGACCAAATGGAAGAAAACATCAATTTTGCTGGTTTGATTATTTTCAAGAATCAACTCAAGGATGATACTACTGAAAACATTGCTGAACTTAAGCGTGGTTCTACTAGAACTGTTATGATCACTGGTGATACTGCTTTGACTGGTGTTTATATTGCTCGTCAATGTGGTATGGTTGAGTCTGGCTCTCGTGTCTTGCTTGGTGATATTGACCCTGCTGGTAACCGTGTTGTTTGGTCTGATGTTGATGAACCCGAAACATTCCCTGATGTTAACGTTGACCAAGTTTTGCTTAATAATGATCACACCCCTTATGAATTGGCAGTAACTGGTAAGGCCTTTGATTGGCTCTGTCGCAATGATATGATCCGTAAGTATCTTTTGGATATCCGTGTCTTTGCTCGTATGACTCCTAATGGTAAGGTTCAATGCATTCAACTTCATATGGAACGTGGTATTACCGCAATGACCGGTGATGGTGGTAATGATTGTGGTGCCCTTCGTGCTGCTCATGTTGGTATTGCTATGTCTGATGCTGAAGCTTCCATTGTCTCTCCTTTCAGTACAAGTAACCGTAGTGTCAAGTCTTGTGTCGAATTGATTCGCCAAGGTAGAGGTGCTCTTGCTACTTCCATTACCAACTACAAGTATCTCATTCTTTATGGTCAAAGTATGATGATGCTCAAGATTTTCACTTTCTATTTCTCTGTTACCATGTCTCAAAATGTTTGGATTGCCATTGATGTCTTTATTACTGTCTTACTTACTTGGGCTGTATCTCAATCCAAGGCTGCTCCTCGTCTTGAAGGTCAGCGTCCCACTGCCAGACTTCTTGGTCCTCAAACCTTGGCTTCCGGTATGGGTCTTGTTCTTATCAACTGGCTATTCTTGACTGGTGCTATTGTTATGCTTTTCCAACAATCTTGGTTCCGTTGTAATGAGTTTGATTCCTCTGCTGTTGATATCTCCAAGTGGTGGCTTTTGGCTGACAACTACGAGGGTGAAACTATTGCTATTATTTGTTTGTTCCAATTCATTAACAATGCTGCTGTCTTTAACTTTGGTTATAAATTCCGTCAAGCCTTCTGGAAGAACTATATTCTTATATTCTTGTGGGCACTCTATATTGCCATTATTTCTTACTGTGCCCTTGCACCACCTAACCCTCTTGGTTGTCTTTTCCGTTTCAACTGCGGTACTGACACCGTTTTGGAACAACTCGGCTACGGATTTCCAAACTGGTATATTGAGCCTTATAACACTCCCTTGGGTCACAACATTATGGATCCAATCTTCCGTTGGAAACTCTGGGGTCTTTGTGTCGGTAACATGGCCGCTGCCCTCTGTTACGAAAAGTTTGTTGTACTCGGCCCCGTTCATGCTTATTTGGCCAAGAAATTCCCTCTTAAGAGATTGCAGATCAAGAAATAATTATAAATATACCAGCTGGACTGCAAAAAAACAAAAAACATAAAACATAAAAAAAACATGTATACTTTATTCCTCTTGTATAAAATCCATATATAATTTTAATAATAATAACAATAACAATAATAAAATATAATATAATATTTATGCCAAAAAAAAAAAAGAATGCCTTTGTCTATATCACTCGACTTTCTTTAAATGTTCGAGTAATAACCCAAATGTCATCAAATCTATATAAATCTATTTCATATGTTTAGTATCATTATTGGTAAATACAAAGAGAAGAAGAAGACCTAAAAAGTAATAAATATAATTATATTAAATGAAGAAAATTAAGCACATATGCTCTCATTCTTTAAGACCACTAGATATGCTCTTAAAATCAATATCAGACCTTTATCTGCTCAGCAAGTCAAGGCGGAAGAAGACACTCATACCAAGTCGTTATTAAAATGATCACTAAGCCCTTTAAAACGAGTAAGATATCAATATATCTCACAAAAACAAATAAATAAATTAATTATAATTGCAAAAAAAAGGTGGTAATACGTTTTCAAATTATACATTGCATATTTGGGTTATAAAATTAAAGGATTGCTTCTATGAAAGCGATCTCTCAAAAAAAACAAGAATGAAATCAGTTCTGATAACTTAGCATTAATATGACCTACTGTATATATTATATCATATCATGCATTACCTGTTAATTAGTATATTAAGTCTCAAATTAATATAACGCCTTTTCTAAGCTAATATAATATCTATTGATTAAACAGTGTTATGTAAGAAGTACATTAGTTTAAAAGGCTACGAAATATTTTAATTGTCAGTGGTATGGCAATTGTTAAACTCGACCTGGAATATGAACCTGCGTTATTGATAGTTGCTTATTATGACAGGTTAATTATCTTAGCAATAAAATATTCATTATTAGATAGAAAGAGTATTGCTAATGTTCATATAAATATAATCAGGTTCAAGCATCGGAAAAAACATGCCTTTTGTTCTTTAATAGTCCTCATTTAGCCTCAAAAGGTGAAAATGGTATCCTATAAACATGATTGATGTTTATTAGACGTTTGTGAGTCTACAATAAAGGCGGAACACATAATCAAGGGCTTTTTAAGGACCCTATAACGCCTCCTTAGCCTCAGTTTATTTTTCCGGTGAGACATACTGATAGTCCAGATTATCTCCCGCTTATTAGTGTGAGATAGTCTGGACTACGTACCAAATTTGGCCATACAATTTTAATTTATTATTGTGATATGAAGCATATTTGCTCTCAGATTACTGGTATGCTCTGAATAGGTTGAACGAATTTTGTAGCATGACATGACTGCTACATGTGTACAGTTGCTCAGTACACCTTTTCTCAAAAGTATGTCGACAATTAAAAAAAAAGGGAATCGGGTTTTAAAAATTAGTTGACGTCACTAGTTTGCACACTCACTTTTATTTATTTTTTGTAGATGATGAATGCTTAACACTCACTTTTATTTATTTTTTTGTAGATGATGATTGCTTAACACTCACTTTTATTTTTAGTGCTGATGGTTTTGAATGTGCTCTTTTAACCAGCAACAAGGGAATCTTCTTGTCTGTACTGCCAGCCTTGAAGTGACCCAAGTGAGGTAATAGACACTTATAACTTCATGGAAGCGATAAGTTCTGTTACTAAAAGCGTATGTTGTGGACTTTAAAGAAATCACTAATCTTGCTGCTTTCGGTGATAATTATGATGTAGTTGACGCGAAGGTTAGTTGCTTAGTTGTGAATGATGAAAACAAGTAACTTATTCTCGCTTATTTTTAGTGCTGATGGTTTTGAATGTGCTCTTTTAACCAACAACAAGGGAACCTTCTTGTCTGTACTGCCAGCCTTGGAGTGACCCAAGTGAAGTAATAGACACTTATAACTTCATGGAAGCGATAAGTTCTGTTACTAAAAGCGTATGTTGTGGGTTATAAAGAAATCCCTGACCTTGTTGCTTTGGGTATTGAATCGAATTCTTTTTCAAGCTGTACTTTCTTTTTTCTTTCTTAAAAAGTTACTTAATAAGCTTTGTATTTCCTTCGTTACACTTCCCATCAATCTTAACAACAAAATATATAAAGATATAACTTTCAAACAAAAAAAAAGGAGAGAGCTAAAAGAGAGAGAGTTTTTTAAGATGTGGTACGTAATAGGGCTTTGTATGATTCTTGGGTATTACCAAGGACAAGTTGCATTTTTATAATAGAAAAACATGAAAAAAGGAAGCTATTGTACTTCACTCTCAATTTAGTCATTTTTAATCGGTTGCCATATTTCACAATAAAAATAAAAATAATCATTTTTTTGATTTTTTCCTCTTCATCAAATTCATTATTTCACTTAAAAAAAAGCATATATTTCATGAAGATGGTATAGGTTCAATTTTAGATGAATCCGGCCAAGAAGCTCCTGCTTATGTGGTAGAGCCACCATTTCGGTAAACAAATTTGACAAATCCACAGAAGTACATCAAAAATAGAGAGGTAGTTACCAAAGTAGAAGGGCCCAAAGACACTCCTATGCAAGAGGTACCTCCCAAAAAATAAAGGACACTACTGTATAATACTTGTACTAGCGAAGACCGGCTCAGATACTTTTATTTCATCCAAGAAAAGTTAATGAAGCCGGTTGAAGTCGCTAAACTTGCAAACGTCAATTATGAAACCGCCAAAAAATGGAAAACAGCTTTATAACAAAGACCCAGATCAAAACATTCTTTTCAAAAAACGAATCGTACCTCTAATCGACCTCAAAGTAAACTGAATGAACAGCACAGGTCACACTTGATTGATTTTTTGGATGAAAATCCATCAGTTGTTATACAGGATGCAGTCGAAAATTTGACAAAAAGCTTTGAAGGTCTTGACATTAAAAAGAGTAGAGTCGCTGAATTTACGAAAGAAGAGCGTAACCTCGGCATAAAAGTTGTCACTCGTCATTCTGTAGCTAGAAATAGCAATGCAACTCTTGAAAAATGTGCGACATGGGTTAAAGAATGGCTAGACAAAGGCATCTTATTCAAGGAAAATTGCGTCTTTATTGATGACGTAGACTTCGACATAAAGATGCGCCGTTCAAGAGCCTAGTCTCAACGTGGAAGCGATGCAGTTGTAGAAGCACCTTCTGTCAGAAGAGTCTCTCATACAGTAATTGGTACAATATCATCTTATAGTATTGCGAGAGAACCAGGGAACGTTAAGAAGAGAAAGGTTGCGGGTGCTAAAAAACGGAAAGCTCCTGAAGATGCAGTACCAAAGATACCAACAGGAACTACTGGTGGTCATTTTGCTCAGTTTATCAGCGATACATTAGATATCATGGATTAATTTCGCCATATGAAGGGATTTCACATTGTCATGGACAATGCAGCAATCCATATGCCTGCAATAGTCGATTCCATTATCTTGCAAAGAGGCTACATACCTGTATATATTCCACCATATCTGCCGGTACTCAACCCTATTGAACCGTTTTGGAAAGTATTAAAAGACATAGTCAAAACAGCTAAATTGACTAATGTAGAGACGCTTACCTCAAGAATCATTGAAGTCAGTGAAGGTGTTCCTGTTGAACATTTGCAAAATTTTATTCAGCGCTCTATAAATGCTTTTCGTAAATGTATAAATAAAGAACCTTTATAATTATTTGACCAGGAATTGTTTTTTTTTTTTTTTGAAATATGGTCAAAAAGCTGGGCAAAATAACCTTATAAAGAGCTAATTACTCAGCATTATTCAGTAGATCATAATCATTGTGGAAGTACTTTTATTAGGTAAGTATTTTTCATATGTAAGAGTAGTAAATATAATGAACAATTAACATGGTAAATAAATATTATTTAAGGGGGATATTATCATATATGAATATATTCTATATTGACAAAGGAAGAAAGGGAGAGAGGTAGAGGGAGAGAGAGAACATGAATCATTGCTCTTCTTCATGGCTGGTTTTTCGTCGTTTTACATGTTCAGGGAAAAAAACATATTTGATGTTTCTGGGTGTCTTCGTGTTGCTGTATCTTCTATCATTAGCGCTATTTCTACTGGTGTCACTATCTTCATCATCTACACTATTGATCACTGGGGATAAAATGTTGCTCAAACTGCTCTCCTGTAAATGCTGTTTTAATTTTGTAGAAGTCGATATCATAAATTTCCTCAAGATGAACAGTGCGTTGAGGGTGCTTTTGAACAAGGGGAGAGTTTCAAGTGTTTTGGGTATCATCAATGTATGTAGCAGTCTGGCAAAGAAAACATCTTCTACCAATTCAAGTTCGTACATATAACCTGCAGTGCCAATCCAATCCATAATTAAAGTTTTAGCGACAGTACCACCATAGGTGCTAAGTTCGGAAACAATGCAGGCATTCAACTTTAAGTTCTTTGTCTGTTGGTGTATCTTGATACTATCGCTCACTTTTGCACGTTTCCATTCGTTTGACGACATCTCTACTTCTGTTTTATCATCCAACTTCAAGATCAAGTCAATTTTTCTAGGATATGCTTTAGAGTTTTCTTTAACGTTAAAGAGCGCCTTGTTGATTTCAATAGGTAGTTTGGTACATTGGAGACCAGACTCGCCATCTGCATTTTGAATTTTGGTATGCTTGAACAAAACATCAAGTAAATTGGCAAAGCGTCTGTAAAACGTAGTTTCCGATTCACATGAGTCGTCACGCCAGAGAGGAAAATCATCGACTACTCTTGACATGATGCTTAACATAATGTATTGCTCTGAATGGGTTTTTCCTTTCTCAGCAAGTTCTATCTTGAGCTTCAATATTTCCAAGTTCAAAGTTTCAGCGTCGGTAAGAATTTCTGTTAGTGTATCAAACACTTTAACTGTCTCTTCTTCCATTCCTTTACTCTCCAAGGGCAATTGATTGAGTGTTTCGATAATGCTTACTGGTAAACAAGAGCTGGCAAAGCTATTTAAAGTATGTACAATACTTGACAAGAAAAGTTCAACAGTAACTTTTTCATCAGTTGTCAGGGATGGTTTACGCAGAATATTTGAAGCAGTGTGCAGTAGATCGCTCTTTAAGGTGCCATTTGATTGGTATTGGGATAAAAATAAATGTTGAGCGTCATTCAAAGGTTGATCCGAATATACTTGGTACGCGATACGATGGAGATTTTGCTCATAGTTATCTGATTCATCGATGCATTGTATTGAGTAATGGGGAACTGTTTCTTCTGATGAAGATGGAGATGGAGATGCTGCTGATAAAGTTGGTGATTCTGTTGCTGATAAAGTTGGTGACTCTGCTGCTGACGAAGATGATGACCCTGCTGCGGATGACGATGATGACGATGTTGCTACTGTTGCTACTGTTGCTATTGTTGATGAAGGGATTAAAGCTCTTTTCATTACTCCAGCTGCTTCTGGAATGTCACCAGCCAGCATATCCAAGCTTTCTGCTCGTATTTGCATTCTTGCTTTCACCTATCATTCAACACAAACCCAGATATAAAAGGGGGGAAGGGAAGGAAAGAGTATATAAGAATTACTTAGTTTATAAAAGCCCTCTTCTAGCTTGAGCATACCATTGTTTCAATCATTGTTTTTATTAGACTCCATTTAGCCTTCTGATACGTTATTTTGCTATTTTATGTGAGAAAAAGTAGGTTATATTGATATTTTTGTACTTGATAACTAAGACACTCTACCTCTTCAAGATGCAATTCAACTTGTTTGATATCTCCAGGCTCTTTGCAAATCTTTTTCTCCAGAGGTTGAACAAATCGTTCGGTGGTAGGTTGGAATGGTTTAATGACCATATGGCAATGTTGTCAAAATTCTTATTTAGAAAACTACCAAAGTCCGGCACTTCAGTGTCTTTGACAAACTGGTTTAAATCTAAGGATATTTTTAGTTTGAATTGTTTTCAAAAGCCATGCGATTTATTTGGATGCTTAACACGTACCGTTTTCACCTTGAAACTTTTCCATTAGCTCATTGATAAAGAGGAAGTAAAGAATTAAAAACGCTCTAAAAATGACTTCTGGTGTCGTATTAAACACCAAAAAGAAGAATAACTCCGCCAGGTCAATGGGAGCCAGTCACATGATCATTCTATCTAATGGGAAATTCATTGGAGCATATTGTGAAATTGGTTTTTTTTTGCATTTCATTCCTAATAGTTAGGGTATTTTGTATGATTTATTATATGTAGGCGTGTCATAGACAATCGATCTATTGGGTAATTCATGCTCATTCTTCTGAAAAATAAGAAAAAAAAATGATGATTCCAAAGGTGCATGAGAATAGTACTGAATAGAGCATGATATCAAAGACAATTTAGAACAAGTTATATAGTCTATGGTAGTAAGAGTTTACCCTCATCATCTATTGACCATCACCCCGTTTTTCCGATTATATATTCCCAAATTCAAAGAAACCAATCAATGTGTTCTACTTTTAACAACATTGCTCCTACCAGGAACACTTTCTTATATGAACTTCATTTATATTAAAGGATTTTTATATCGCATGCTATTTTATTCAATTCCAGGCAGATCCCTCTTTTCGTCTCTATAATTTAATTGACATGATGAAAGGATATCTTTTTGTCCTTTT
>VCJM01001411.1:1423-12843 GCA_024139495.1 Backusella sp. ASU-2019c | reverse complement strand
AAAAAAAAAAAAAAAAAAAAAAAAAAAAAAGTTTTTCCAGTTTATCCAGTTTCTCCCGCAATTTTTTTGATATCAACAGTCCTACAAATTGTGTATTATCCATTTTTGAACACCGAAGTGAGAAGAATGACTGACTCATATCTTGTGTGTGACAATAGGAATATTTTATCCTATTTTCCTGTCTTGATGTCATTCTGTCTAGAAAGATGAAAGAGAACACTCTTTTGTCACTTTCTGTATGTGCACTTTATTATGGCATGGAAATCCATTTTTAGTAATAAAATTAATTCAAATATATTAACGGGCTATTATAATGAATTACCCTTTTTATTTTCCTGGCATTATTACATAATAATTAAAATATACATTTATTCTATTTCTATTCATACTCAAACAAGTGCTCAAAAGCGTCTCCACAGCCCTTTTCGGCCATCCAACTCTGAAGCATGCTCAGATTGTTATGGTTGGCAAATTGGCCATGAATGTCAAACGTGACTTCCTTCATATCTTGAAACAGACGATGCTGGTTGAGCTGATCCATGTCTGCGCATGTCTCTTGCTGCTTCCATCTCGATGACATTTTGCGGTGAGAAGCGGGTATGTCTGCCCACGACACTGTCTTGATGTCATTGATGAATTGAATCACATCCTTTTCTTTGCCTTCAAGGCACATGGCACCCGGCTTTCCCGGACACAAGAAGCCGGTGATGCCATACTTTGGTGCCCAATCTACAATATGGCCTCTCTAAATCAGAACATCTATGAATCCAGACTGTCTATATCATTGTATAAATCCACCATGTACCTTTTCTCGGGTATAAATCATTGGAAACCAGATCCAATCACGCAACATGACTATCGGTCCTTGTGGTTTGGATTGTTTGCTATCCTCTTGCTGCTTTAAAACAGCCTCCGTCGCCATTGGTTCCGCTAAGCCCTGTATTTTCTGTATCTTGTCCAGCAAGGCCGATGCTCTTTCCTCCTCCTCACTCTCCTGCTTCAATTCGCTACAGAGGGTCTCGTGCTGCTCTCGTGTTAACCAAGCGTTGCTTGCAAACGGCAAGTGGAGTGTGTCTTGGTTTTTATTCAGGTGCACTCTACAATGGAATGTCAGGCAGGTGTCCTGGTGCTGTTCAAAGGGTGCTCGAATATAGCACTCAATCACGTCCTGTACTATCGTGGGGAACTCGCTGGTTTCACTGGCTTCGAAGAGTGTTGTGAAGAGAGCCTCATCGCCGCTGCTTGCAAACTGAAACTCTTGGTCAAAGTACATGGACTGAATGAAGCTAATCACTTGGACTGCTTCCATGAGTGCTTCAGAGGGATCCGACATTGTGTTATTGAAAATAGTATAGAAGGACCTGGTTCTTTTTTTTTGGAACTCTTATTTGTTTTGGAAATAGATTGATTTGATTGGCTGAATGTCAAATAAGCTATTCCATCCCCTTTTCCCCAAGAATGAAAATCATCCTGTTTATTTGATATACTCTTTGGTTTTACACGAATATACAAGGATATTTTACAAGCAAACCAGCCATGATGATGATACTGAACAAGTATGACTATATTCATCTTGATGCATTGTGATTTACAATGAATAAGCAACAAGAATCTTAAGCAAGTTGATATTGGACATATCAGTCAAGATGGACGGGATAAACACTGACTAAAAAATACTCTAGTTTGATTAAAGGTCCCAAGTGACATCAAAGTAGTAGAATCCATCCAAAAAGGTGAGCCTTCTTTTTCGATGGACAAAATAGAGTGTCACGTGTCTATTTAAGTTTTTTTTTTTTACAGCAACTACATTTTTCGTTCTTTTGAGTTTTTGTGGTCAAACCTTTCATTGTCTTGATGATGTCTACTCAGAAACGATTCGCAACAAAGAATAGCTCTCGCTTGACTGAATGGCTTACTAAACCACATGAAAAGAAACCCACTCCTGAAAAGAAACGCACTCATGACCAAGACCTCGAAGAGGCACTTGAACGGAGTCAAAAGGAACATGTCGCAGAACAGCATCGCATATACCAAGAAGCGAGGAAATCTAGCAAGGGAAAGCAGCCAATGTACGCTCGCCCCTTTGCACTTCCTACACCAAAAGCGCCTGACACGGACGACGAGGACGACGACATTTTTCAAACAGTGTCTACAAGACCACCACATATCAAGAATGAAAAGAAACTAAAAAGAAAAACGACCACAACGAAAAGTCAGCCTGTCAAGAAGGATAGTCAGCCTGTCAAGAAGGATAATCAGTCTGTCAAGAAGGATAATCAGCCTGCCAAGAAGGATAATCAGCCTGTCAAGAAGGATAATCAGCCTGTCAAGAAGGATAATCAGCCTGTCAAGAAGGAGAAGGAGGATAAAGAGGAGCAGTTCATCATTGACGATGTCTCTGAATGGCTTGGTCTGAAAAAAGAAAAGCAAGACCAACAAGAAGAAGAAGAAGTACTAGAGATTGAAAATGTATCCAGCTGGCTTCAGCAAGACGATCCAGTCATGACTGCAAAAACAGAAAAGCAAGACGAACAGGAAGAAACACTGGAAATTGACGATGTCTCTGCTTGGCTGGAAGAGGACAATGATGAAATGAATCAAGATGCTGTAAGTTAGCTTGATGTTTTTGATTCATATTCGTGTATAATTCATAATGATACTATTTTTATGCAGCCAGAACAGCCAAAAAAGAAGCAACGACGAGTGCGATGTCATATTTGTAACAAGCTGGTGGAAAGAGATACAATCCGTGCGCACACTCGTCTATGTACCATGGAGGATGATGACGACGACATGATGACAAATGGAGCAACAATACCCTCCTCTTCAAACAACAATGATGGAAGTGCTACACTATATGCATCCTCTTCTTCAAACAACAATGAGAGGAATACTACACTATACACACCCTCTTCTTCAAACAACAATGATAGAAGTGCTACATTATACACACCCTCTTCTTCGAACAGCAATGAGAGGAACACTACACTATATGCGCCCTCTTCTTCTCACCATCATCATAATAACAATAGTTACAACAATAATTACAACGCTAGTAGTAGCAGTAGCAGCAGCAGTTCCAAGCAGGAATGCCCGATTTGCTTTAAACTATTTGATATAAATGAGATTGAAGAGCACTCAGCAAACTGCAACTCGGAACAAGATGACATGCAGCTGGATCACTTTAGTCATCACAATGACAGCTTTGAATTCAATATGGACAACAATCCAGCGCCCGACACACACGAAGAGAGCTATGAGTTCAACATGGAGCATCAAGTATACAACGTAGACAGCGGCGACGATACCTCGGAATGTAGCTTTATAGACATGAGCTCATCCCAGTTCAATGAAGCAACCATTATACCGTCCGAAGAAGAGGACGATGGCTATCTCTCACCCTTAGAGGGCCATGTAAATATTTTAGACCACCCAGAACGATACCAGCAATTCTTTAATCAGTTTTCAGGATCATCCACAGCACAATCTACCAGAGGATCATCCACAGCAAGATCTACAAGAGGAAGATCCACAACACCAAGAGCTACTACCGCAAGATCAAATCGAGGCCGAACATCGGCGGGCGCGACAAGAAGCTATTTTGCAAAGAAAAACTATTATAAAAACAGAGGCCGCGGAGGCCGTGGAGGCTATGGCCGTAGGGGTCGTGGAAAAAGTGTATAAAAAGAAAGAAAAAAAAGTAGCAGGTATTTATATAATATATACTTGACCATTACATATTATAAAATGACACTGCTTGACTTATAAACAAATATGCAGATACACTCACACATGTACATTTAGCACCATTGCATTTTTACACCCTTTTTTTTTTTTAGTTGATTGTTTTGCAGAAGAAAAGAACATTATATTAATGTTTTTTATTTTATTTTATTAAAATGTAATATACAAATACAAATATAACAATAAAGAAGAAAAAGTAACTTTATACATACAGTGAGAGAGAGAGTGAGAGAGAGAAAAGAAAAAAAGTTATACCAGCTCTACAGTTCCATTTATCGCATTCTCCAAATCCCTTCTAAAGTTATTGATACGATAAGACGAATACAAAAAGTAATCGTAATCAATCTCACTCATGTTTGCCTGCACAAGACCCCACAGACCCCAAAACAAATGGGGACCCATTCTCCACAGCGCCACCTCCATCATGAGATCCTTTACTTGCATGTCGCTTTTCGCAGCATGAATATAACTTGCCAAGAAACGAGTCTGCTCCTCCACGCTTGGGTACATGGTCATATCCATCACGGCATCGTTGTCAGAATGGTAATTGTATGTCCATTCACAGAAATGGTTGGCGATATCATAACCACGTGAGTTGTAACCTGCATATTCGAAATCAATCACCACAAGTTGGTGACCTGTTTTCACCTCGAGAATATTTCCATATTGTGCCTATGACAAATCATCAGTTGACTTTCAAGACAAATTATGCATAAACTTACATCATTGTGAGCAAATACCATCGGGCTATTTACTTTTTCGAGCACATTTTTACACTTTTCAATATCATGACCCAATTTGACAACATCCCATTCCTCCAACTGCTGAGCCCATTTGGGGTTCTTTTCAGCGAGCTTTTCAGCCAAACCACCTGCCAACAACCCATACCATTTGTCCACCATGGTCCAAATCTCAATCTTGTCTTGGGGTCGCTTTGGGAACGTGTGCACCAGCGAGTGAAGCTGCGCCAAGCGAGACGCAATCACGGTGGAATAGTTTGGGTCACGAATGTCCTGATACGTAAGTGTTCTTGACTCGAGATATTCCTCAAAGCGTCCGTTTCCAAACGTGCCCAGAAGCTTAGGTCCAATGTGGAGCTGGCTTAGGCGTGAAAGCCATTCGAGTTCTTTTGCACGATCTAAAATTTGGTCACAACCGACACCATATACTCTTAATAATACCTTTTTTACGCCTGCATCGACAAAAAAGACGGCACTATAAATAAGTTGTTTTTAATATGATGATGGAAAAAAAACAAGTTGTATAATCATTGTCTTACTTTGTCATGGCTCCACTAAGACGTTGTAACTTTAGATTGTGATCCATATCGAACCAATCAGGAAACATGGATGCCATAAGTTGTTGGATTTCCTTTTTCAAGTCTTCACCTTTGGATACTCTAAAAAAGTAAAATAAGTAAAAAGAAAAACCGAAACATGATATATATTCTTACGTCAAGTCAATCATGGTTTGACAAGAAGGAACAGACTTGGCAATCGTCTTTTCCGTCAATAAAGCAGGGCTACTTTTACTTTTATGAGTGACGGCTCTACCCTTAAAGCTTAATCTCTTTGTACGAATTACTGTTGATTTGTTATGAGGTGTACCATTATGAGGTGTTGTATCAGTAGTAGCAGACATTTTTTAAAAAAAGTAAAATAGATGGAAGAAAAAGAAAAAAAGTAGTAAAACAAACAAACTTTATTTTTAAAAAAAAAATCTTTGATGGATTTGAAACACCGCAAATGGTGTTGGGTCACGAGACGACCAAGTAACCAATAAGAAAGGGTAAGGGCCATAAAAATACCTTTGTTAATTATAATACCTTCATTAAAATATATTATCGTTGAACATATATTGATATTTACAAGCTACAATGGTATTATCGTCTCGATGCTATTATCGAAACAAGGTTTGGATCGTTTTTTCTTCTTTTTTTCTTTTTTTTTTGTACACACTTTTCACTCAGCATTCCCTTTTTCAAGGGAAAAATGAGATTTGTATTGTTTTTCTATAAATTCATGCACATCACTTTCACATGAAAGTTATATGAAGTCAAATGATAAATATGTTTGTTTCAGTATAAGGATCCAAAGATTTCAGATTTTATATAAAATTCCTTTTGGGAATACAAAAAAAAAGGAGATTCTTTTTAAAAATAAACATGTGATAAATGAAAATGACGACAAAAAAAAAATAAATATGAAAGATGCCCCCTCTACTCGACCTTGATTTTTGCTATATATTTGCATTAAAAACATTGAATGAACTATAGCCCAAGTCATTACTTACCAAATTGTAAATCCCAAGACTCGAGCACTTTTCTCTGATTTGCCTGTTCAATGTCCAGCCCCGAGGTACCATACGTGAGCGGCGCAAGGAAGAGGTACATGCCCAACTGCATGCCAAGAAGCACCATCGCCGCTATCCAACTCTTGTATCGGATGTTGGACGTTGAAAAGACGACCCGTTTGGAAATGGGTGAATGGACGCCATCTATAAATAGAAACTCAAACAGCGCGCCAAGCAACAGATAGTTACAGGCCATCGCAGGCAAGTAGTGATGCAAAAACAGGGTCCGTCCCATCACAATGAAGGGAATGTAATGGCATGCCCATAAAAGGAGAAAGAAACCACCTGATCTCATCATTCGAATTTGGGTTTCTAATATACAAATAATTTAGATCAATATAAACTTAAGTATCTCGTTTCTACCTTGCTTAAACAATTGGATGCCTCTTTTACGTGCCATTTTTATAGCAAGACAAAGCAACGAAAAGACAACCACAGATGTGGTGCCCAACCACCAACTGACGACATTGCCCGTCATATAAATCTGACTCTTTGTCTTGTGATTTGTCCAATACGAGATACCACGACGCATCCATGGCCACGAGAGGGCGGTGGACTGGTATGGATGGGGCGACGTGATCTTTGCATTGTGCTTCAGCATCTGTATCTGGAGCTCATAAAACTTTTTAAAAAAACTAATGTCTTTCATTTTTTCCTTCTTCTTCATATTGATTTCGGTGGCTAAACAACAAAGTCAGTCATTGCTTTTCTTATATATAGTCACTTTTACCATTTTTTCCTTGCACTTCAGTAGCAATCCAATAATTACGATCTTCCTTTGACTTTTTATTTCCATTGACCTCCTTGTGTCCTAACCCCCAGTCAGGCAATGCCTTATCATTGCACCAGATGGCAACGCCCGTATTGATGTGGACCAGTTTGACCTGTTTCATGTGTGTCATCCATCGGTTGCTATTTCTAGCGTCATCCAGGATGACACGGAAGAGGGTGTCGTTGTATTTAACATTGTCTTTGACCACCGTAAACTCCTGGTGGGTGGGTGTGAGGGGGGCAGCCACATCGCGTGTCATGAGGTATTTGTCGGTGCCGGTGTGCTGGAGTCGTATCACCTCGTTGTGGCGGATGGGTACTTGGTCTTTTTTGAGCTCCACCGTGGGAAGGAGTCGCCAGTAACTGTTGTTGTCGGGTTTTAATGTACCAGTGACTTGCTGGCCTAGTCTTTTGATTTTAGAAAACTAGAAAGAGAATGCCTTTTTCATTTTTTTACCTTTAGAACTCACTCGACCATCCTCATAACGTAAAGGATAATTTAATTCATGAGAGTGAAGGAAGGCTTTTGTGCCTTTATGTTGAAGTTGGATTGCATCATGGTAAAAGATATCTGAACAATAAAAAATAAGTATAAAAAAAGAGATGCATAAAAGAAAAAGACCTTACCGATCGTCTTGAGTCGAAGTGGACTGTTTTTCAAGGTATTCTGAAACTGAGTAGACATAAACACATCACCAGGACCAGATTGATTGAGTACAGCAAAGTGAACATAAAACCAAAACAGATATACTGCTGCTGGCACAAGAATAAATCCAAAAAAGCGTGCACCAAAATGTTTCAAAATGTCACTCTACTATAGGTTTAACTTAACTAGCACAATATAAACAAATACGTTGCCTTTACCATTGGTTTATTGTTTTCTTTATCCAACATGTCCCATAAATCCATGATAACTGCAATACCGATTGCTCCAATAACAAACAAACCAACCATCTTGACACTTTTTTTGGGCAAATTTTTAGTAAATGGATTTGTCCCCCTCCTTATTTGATTTCAAAACATTACCTTAATGTCAGTGCCATACAGACACCTGTTGTAACAAGCCATCGCCACCACTGTGTTGTAAATGGTCTATTCCCATGATTTGTTAGTAACTTCATGGGGCATTAACAATGGATAAATACTTTACACATGTCTACACTTTGAGAAACGAACATATGAGTAGATTGCAGTTAACATATAAAAGATGAGCACACTATCCAATAAAATCAATCGATTTTGAGCAATGAATGCATTATCTATGACCAAATCCATTAGTTAAAAAAGATCTATATATATTGCTTTCTCTTCTTTACCAAGTAGATATAAAGCAGCAGCGACAAAACAAGTAAGAATCGAATACCCCGATTCCTTTAGAATATTATATACCAAAGCAACACTCATGACATGTAATGAAGCCCCAAACGCTCTCAAGCCAATATAGGGTACCTGGTTTTCCACATAACTCTCACCAATGGTACGGAAACGGAAGCTGCCGTCAAACCCAACCAGGTAACCTACTAGGCCAAACATCATCTTGGCAAGGGGTGGATGCACATCAAAAAAAAAGAGACGTTGGATATAATAACCTGCAAATTTTCCAAAATGGACCTCGTCAAAGCTGTTGAGGGTGTGTTAGATATATAATAAAGAGGAAGGATGGCAAACTTACACAACTTCTGCAGGAAACCAAATCTTGTAAAAGGAAGTGAAAAAGGCCATGGAAATAATGGCAGAAAGTGCCATCTTGTGTTTGATGATAGTCATGTCATTCCTATGATATAGGTTCTATTCTATGTGTGTGAATATATATACATCATGCTTATAAATCTATGTTGTTACCTTTTTAAGAGTGTCAACATCTTCTAATATGGGTGGAGGTTGAACATGTTTTGTTTTATTTTTTCTATGTGTCAACTGTTGCTCTTTCACATCCATTTTTTTGATGATGATGAAAATAAAAAAAAAGTACAATACGTCCCCTTTTTATATTCATTTTCCAACAATGTATCCATTTAAAGCCAAATTATGAAATTCTTCGCCATTTTAAAAAAATGGAGCATATTTTGTAAACACCATAAACAAACAAATTTTAATGCTCCAAAATCTCTGTAGGCTGTGAAATGAAACATTCGGTTTTTCCTTTTTGCGAAATCGGATGACAATTTGAAAAAAATTAATAATAATTTTTTTTTTTTTTCACTTCTTCAACACTTGCATTGCTTTTAAAATGTTTCGCTTCAGTCGACCATTAACCCGTCTCGTTAAACCAAACACCCAAGTGTTGTCTCGTCAATGCAGGGCCATTACCACAACAAGTCACAAGGTAAAGAAAAAAGTTTTATACTTGTTCCATATACTAAAACGTGTAGAATAGACAAGTTATGCCAAGTCGCTCGGTTTCGTTGCTCTTGGCTTGGGATTCACAGCCTATCAGTTGAGCAACGTTGTTTATTCCGAGGCAACACCCTATGTTGGTTCAGTGGAAGGTAAAAAAAAAAAGTTAAAAGTAAGGATTTTGAAGGCAAATATACTTATTAAACAATCAAGATCCTGTCACCAAGTTGAGTTTTCCCATTTATCTCAACACGGACAGTGAATGGAAGAGACTGGTCGGTTTAGGCGTACGCGCTGTCAGTTTCTTAAAGATGAATGTGTATGTGGTGGGCATGTACATGCGGAGTGAGGATATCGGGGAGTTAAGGAAATTGAAAGGCTGGAAGGTAAAAAATTATTATATAGAAATTCCAAGACATCCCCTACTTAAAAAACGCTTATAGGATTTTGATAAATCCAAGTTTTTGGAAGACTCGGCATTAGCAAACCAATTCTTGGATCAACCTTATGATGTCAGCATTCGCTTAGGTAAGGTTGGGGAAATCATGTTATTATATATGCTGACAACACACATCTAGTCCCTGTTCGTGCTACAAACACCCAGCATCTTCGTGATGGATTCCTTCGTCTACTTATGCAACGCATGAGAGATCAATCACTGACAGAAGAACAGGAAAAGGAAATTTTGGGTGCTATTTCTGAATTCAAGTCCAACTTTGTCAGCATGCGCGTTCCAAAGGATACAGAATTCATCTTTACAAAGACAAAAGAAGGTGGATTGAAAATGTCATATGAGGTAAAAAAAAAAAGGATCACTTTTTTTTTTGGAATTTATATAATTAACACCTCCCTTTAGGATAGAGATTTTGGTACCGTTAATAACAGATGGTTGGCAAAGAACTTTTTGATGAGTTATTTGGAACCAAAGGCTCCTTCAAGTGAGGCGGCTCTTTATGATATTGCGGATGGTTTTGAACGTTTAATGAAAGAAGAAGAGAAATAAAGTCATATAGATTCATTCATCATTATTTGCATTTGTTGGGGATACATTTGAAGGAAATGAAAATCAGTAAAGTCGATATGAACTCCAGTTTCTTTGGACAAAGTTAGAACCTACAATAAGGGTAAGATCGGTATGGAATCCATCAAGAGGGGGTTTAAGTGAGGAAAGGGAAAATCCAATTGGGAACTAAAAGTGGGTTTCGATGAAAAGAACCTTTGTCTTTATTGGATCATTTATAAAAGGATATAGTTTCATGCACTACAAATTAAATTAGCATAATATCTAAGCCCAAAAAGGTTTTTGGTTTTATATATCACTTGTTACATCATTGCTATATATCTGCTTTCACTTCAAATAATACGAGTGATGGATTGGAATATTGTTAGTCTTATACATTTATATGAATACAATACTGCGTCATTGATTGATATAGAAAAGGAACACACTCCTTATATCGTATGTAAATAGATCAAGTTTATCTCATACTAATAAGGAGAAAAACGATGATTTGATTATTATATGCAGCGTGATTTTTGCTTTCTCATTCGTTTATCAGAACAATGAAAACTTGATTTATTATTTAAGTACAATAAAAGGAAGCTTGTTCATCTTTTTCTCTCTCTTTCTTTCACTCACTCTCTTCACTATGATTTACAAAAAACGCACTTCTCTACTCTCTGCCAAGATTGAAACAGATAGCCCAAACTTTGGTAAGTTGGATACTTTTGAAAGCATACACTGATACTTACACCTATTCTTATTATTAATAGTAAACCATCACTCTTCATGGTCCAGTTCTTCTATTTGTGACAGCAATGAAAATGTCTTTATGAAAGGGAATCTCTGTTGGAACCCACGTTCTTTTGGCCAAAATCTTAACAGAAAATATTACAAACTCGTTCGTATGTTGCGGCATTATTATTTTCGAATATTATTAAGATTAGAAAAGGATGATTAAAGTTATCAAAAATACAGGTAATCATATTTTAACTCCCATAATGAGTAAAGGTATTAAAAAGACGTTTAGTGCTCTGAGAAATGGTGTTATTACATTAGGTGATAAAATCAAGCCACAAAGAGATGTGGATGAAGGCATTTACAACACCCTCCAAGAACATCTTCCAGTACAAGATCAATCATTTGAACGCACGGACACATCACAATTATATCTCACGAAAGTATTGGCCACTGTAAGTGAAAATATATAACTTAC
>VCJM01001406.1:38296-49679 GCA_024139495.1 Backusella sp. ASU-2019c | reverse complement strand
AAAAAAAAAAAAGAATATGTCGTGTTAACATGCTTTATGTATTGGACAGTCTTTGGATTGGTGTCATTCTATCATCATTAGATTCATCCATTGTAGCAACTATTTATCCCCAAATTGGAACTGAGTTTAAAAGGTAAAAAGGAAAATAAAACAGAAAAATGAAAAAAAAAAAAGCATCATTGATATGATGGTACCTTTAATATAAGCAGCGAACTTTATTCATTATGGAAATACTTAAACATCATTTATATAGATCGAACGAAATCATCTGGATTGCCACCTCTTACATGTTGAGTTATACTGCCCTTCAGCCATTATGTAGGTTTTTCGAAACAATAGGGAGAGAGGGGGGACGGCATTGCACCGTGCACATCACTTCTATGATATAAACAGAACTAACTCATTCTGGTTTGAATTAAATAGATGGTCGTATCTCGGACGTATTTGGAAGAAAGTCAGCCATGCTCTTTGCAAGCATCATTTTCTTTATCGGTTCGTTCCTCTGTGGTGCAGCCAATAATTTGTGGGCATTGGTAATTGCTAGGTTGGTTTAAATATAGAGCAAACACAATGTCTTTACTTAAACCGTTTTCTGTTGAACAATTAGAGCAATCGCTGGCGTTGGTGGTGGCGGTATTAATACGTAAGTTTTGTATAGCAAAATTTATGTTTTGTGTAATCTGTGTTTTAATCTTTTTTGATTTTTCTTTTTTTTTAACAGTATGACCACTGTCATCTATAGTGATTTGGTTCCATTGAGAGAGAGAGGAAAATACCAAGGTTACGGAAACATTGCTTATGCTGTAAGGATGCATATTTTTTTTATTATTGTTATTAAAAGAAAAAAAAAAGGGGGGCGGAAGAGAAAAGACAATGTGTAATCTAATTACGCTTTATATTTGTTTTCTTAGTTTGGTTCCGTCGTTGGTGCCCCATTGGGAGGCTTTATTACTGACAATTTTGGATGGCGTTACTGCTTTTATATCAACTTGCCTTTCTTGATTGTTACCATTTACGTTTCCTCATGTGTATTGACAAATTATAACCTAGACAAAAGTTCCGGTGAGTCCTTCTCCGAGAGATTGAAGAAAATTGATTATGCTGGTGCTGTTACAGTTGTGACCGCTGTCGTTGCCTTCTTATTCGCTACTTCTATGGGTGGTAACATCTTGCCCTGGTCAGATCCATTGGTAGTAGGCTGTTTGGTCGGTTCTGTCATCCTTGCCATCATTTTCTGTTTTATCGAGGCAAAGTTTGCTCTTAACCCTCTTATGCCCTGGAACATCGTCTCTGCACGTACTCCATTTGCTTGTTGTATGACTAATTTGTGTTGTCTTATGTCTACAACTGCTATTATTTATACCACTCCACTTTTCTTCCAAGTAAGTTTATTTTCTCCAACGTAAAAAAAGAAAAAAATAGAGAATGTAACCTTTTTGTTTATAGGGTTTGCTTGGTTACAGTTCTTCTAAAGCTGGTTTGTATTTCTTGCCAAAAATCGCAGCCACTTCAATTGGTTCTGTCTTGTCTGGTATTTACATGTCACGCACCGGTGAATACCGCACTCTTACCATTACCTCTGCATGTATTTTGTTTACCTCCATGGTCGGTTATTGCACCTGGACACCCTCCACTTCCAACATCTTTATGTTGGTCTGTCTCTTGATGGATGGTTTCGCTTTCGGTGCCATTATCACCTTGACTTTAATTGCCATGCTTTCTTGTGTTGGCTCATCTGGTAAATATAATTACAATAATACTACAAATTGAACTTACTAATTTTTATTTTGTAAAACAGAAATGGCTACCATCACTTCCATGTCCTATCTTTTCCGTTCTGTAGGCGGTGTCATTGGTATTTCTGCTACCTCTGCTATTTTCCAAGGTTCTGTTAAGCGTATCTTAACAGAAAAAATCACCGGTGAAAATGCTGAATTGGTAAGTTTTCTATCTCTTATTTTATCGTATAGAAATCTCATTTATTTTTTTATTGTAGTATATTGAAATCGCACGTAAATCAATGAATGAAATTCGCGAACTTTTGCCTGCAGACATTTTGGAAGTTGTTTTGGATGCTTACCAGACTGGTCTTCGTCACACCTTCTTCAGTTGCGCTGTTTTGGGATTTTTCTGTGTTATTAGTACGCTATATATCCAACGCTTTGAGCTTGCTACCAAAGTGACTCGCAAGTAAAGCAAAATATTTAAAAATGTATATCTTTTTCATATCCCCCTTTCAAAAAATAAAAGTAATAATATAATGTATGACCTTTGTTTATTTAATCGAAATTCTATAATGGGCTTTTCAAAAAATCGAATCAGATTTATGCACTTTGATGACACAAAATGAAAAGTGGTTTCAGGTAATACGGGTCATTTTTATCTTGTCTTTTGTATCACGAACATGCATGCATATTTTTTTTTTTTTACATTGATCAAGGGTTCTGTTCCAAAAACATACGACTAGTTTCAATTGTTGGTGCTTGTGGAAGTGTTTGGTCACCGGGGAAAGTCATTTTTACTTCTTACTATGCGTCCTTTGAATTTTTGGGATTATGAATCCATTTACATGCTGAACAATAAGTTTTGGTTCGGACACTCACTTTACAATAGGAATGGCATACACATCTTGCATGGTCTATTTCTATTTTCGAGGTAATTTGAATTTTAAATATAAATCTCTAGAATTCTTGAAAATAGACTATTCATCATTCATTGTGGCAAATGTCAATGGTAAAAGATCTTCGACTGCATGTATGTTTATATTAAAAATATTAAAGTTTAAAAATGGTTCTTATAATACATAATTGGAAGAAAATATAAGGAGAAAAATTAAAATCAATGATTAGTTTGTCAGAAGTATAATCAGGGGAGTTTGTCAGTCATAAAAGGACTGTGCTCAGTTGTCCAATAGGATAATGATTGAATAATAAGGAGTTGAATCGACTTCTTTTTATTATAAAGCTGTAGTTGAAAGTCAATAGGATCTGTACAGTAAAAATAGCTCAATTCCAAAGAAAAAACTTTGGATTACGACATAGTAGTTATGTTTCTAGATCTTCTGCTCTTTCTCTTAGCTCTTCGGCATTCAAAAGGAAAAAAGAAATACCTTATGATTCGACAAAGGAATGATGATCCCACCAAAAGGTTTCTGCTTAAATTAAGTAATTGTTAATAAAAACATTCAAAACCAACCCTTAATTACAGTTCTTTTTAGCTTATAAAACAAATAATCATATTTTGCCGATCTTTAGTGGCAATCATTTTGATTGATTGGCAATTGTATTTAAAAAAATAAACTTTTTTAAAAAAGCGGAGACACGATGACGCTTTTTATCATTATTTATATTATCAAAATCAAAATAATATTCTAGAGTAAGTTTGAGCTGCAACAGAAAAGCAAAAGCTAAACATTGCGTTTTAAAGTTTTTCTTTTCGTGGCCAATCTAATGAAAGTTTTATATTCATGACATTTGTATATTTAAAGAAAAATGTAAAACACACCTACTTTAAGAGTCTTTTATGTCTTTGACTATTAATAAAGGAGCGAATTAAAAATTCGTGTTACCTTATTTGCAAAAATCAAAACTAATAAAACCATTAATTGCAATAAAATGAATAAATGAATCATGCAATTATTTCACCTTTGGATCTAACAACAAAGCAGAATGAAATACTTACAATGCTGATACTATAATACATAGTTTGTATGATATTTGGCGACCAATCCGGAGATAATATATTAACCGGTTTGACTGTTTTTTTAGCCTTGTTCTCATTTGGAATTCAATAACAAAAACAAAACAGCTTTTGTTCTGTTACTATTATTATGACGATATTTATAATATTGCACAATAAAAGGACTCATGTGGACATATCCATATTCACTGCCTTTCTTGCATTTCCAAAGACGAGCAAAGATCAGATCTATCACAGGTCAAGTGAATACTACTTTTATTGTCAATAAACAAAGCCTCTTTTGTTTTTGGCTGAAAAACAAAAAAAAACAATTTGACTTTCTATTGTGTTACAAAACTAAAAAGAAAAAGAAACGAAAATTTTTCAACAGGATATGTTTGAGACAGTGTTCGTCTTTATTACTTATTTGTTTGTTTATTAGTGATGGTATCATCCACCTCATAATCATAATGAGAATAATCTGGTGTAGTACTATTTTTGTGTAAAGAGAAAAAAATGGTAAAAACCATTTTTGCTATATTTTTGATGCATTTTCCAATAGAAATTCGTAACACAAGGATTATTACATACTCTTTTCTCATTTAACAATAAAAGGGAATATTAGCTATGATAACGTAATAATCCTGGGTGCCTTATTGTGAGAAAGATGGTATATATTGTTGCTGTTATGAAGCTAATTTAGTGGGCTTTATATAAAAATCACGAAAACAAAAGCACACAATACCCCGCACAAAGGGAGTGATTATTCATTTATTTATTTACTTATTTATTTTCCAGTTCCCAGATTTGATAGTTTATCATGGTCCCTCCTTTATCAAAAGATTTAAATGAAGTTGTTATTGGAAATTGTAGTTATTTTTTATTGTAAATAAATAAAATAGTAAATATTAAAATTAGGATGTGTAATATAAAATGAAATTGTTACTATAGACAAAAAATGAATGGGGGTTGAGTAAAAGGTTGTTTTGAATGCGAATGATCAAAGTCTTTTTTCGGTGTGAAATGAATTAATAGTGACAGCCAAGCGGGAAAATCAAGATAGAATAAAATGAACTATGTATCCTCGGAAACAGTAGGTAAAGGTGAAGGTGGTACAGGCGGAAGCTTTGTTCGGGGTGGAGGAAGTTGTGGAGGTAATGTAGACTCCCAATCTGGTATATCTGCAAGAGATTGTCGCGCACGTTTCTTGTGTTGTTCATCGTTTGCAAGTTTGGTGGTGGTGGGTACTGGAAGGCTCTGTCTATACTTTCGTCTATCGGTAGACGAAAGGTGAGTTGAGTTATCGACAGGCACAAGTATTCTATAATCATCTGTAAGCGTCACTGTTGATAGCAATTCGGTGGTCAAGTCGCCTGTATATCCAATTTTTATACAGGCAACAATCTTCTTCATGGATTCCAACCAGGTTCTCATTTGACTAAGAGAGTCACAACGGATATACCATTTGCAAAAGGGCTTTCGCATTTCAATTACATAGCCTTTTTTGAATTCTTCAGTGACGAATACACAAGTATCTTCGGTAAGGATAAAGTGTTCACGAGCTGGGCTTGTTGACTTTGCGGCTTTATAAACCAATACGACTTGATCGACCAAAATGAATAGTCTTCGTTTCCATGACCGTGCAAAGGCGAAAGCAGGAGTTTCATGCTTATACATCCAGTCTGAAAAAGTACAATGCTCAAGGGCGTATTTTAGTGAGGTACACCATGGATCAAATTTTAGTGATGGTGTTTGTACATCTGGGGAAGATACTACGCTGTTGCTGGTGTTTTGAGTATTGCTATTATTACTAATGTTATTGTTGTTATTGTTATTGTTGTTTTTGTTGTTGTTGTTGTTATGATTGGATGATGACGAAAAAGGCGTGAGGAAAAATGAGTTGGATTTAGTTTTTTGATGACGAGAAGCAGGATAGAATCTCCGTAATACTTGGTTTCTAAGGTTTTCTGAATTTGTTGCACCCGACAACAGGTACCGGGATGAGGGTGGAAGGGATGCAAGTGTGGAGCGTGAAGCTAAAACACAAATAAATAAATATTCTATTAGTCAACGAAAATTATCATGGCTATTTTTATTTTTGTGTTTCGTCGCTTACTATTGGCAGTTAAGTCTGCTTCTGATGACCGCAACTGAAGTCGCTCTAAATGGTCGTCAACAACAGCGTCTAAACTTCCAGAACTAAGTCTTTGACTAGCACTACTAGCAGTTGTTGTAGTTGTAGCAGATGATTGAGAAGCAATAGAATGTCTAAATGTATTCTTTACTTCAGTCGTATATTCTTGATGATCTCCAGTGATAATTTCTTGTGAATACATTTATTGTCAAATAAGAAGATTTGAAGAAAAGGAAAAAGAAAAAGAAAAATATAAGGCTGAACCCCAAACTAAATATAAATTTGTGGCATAGGGAATAAAGTCATCGGCAGCTGTCTTGTGATTATCCGACTGTGTATCACTTAACCTTGCCCGTAACCTCCGATCCTTATATTAATCTCAAACCAATGAGCGGAATTCAAAAAAAGGAGAAAAAATAAAACAACTTTTTATCAACCTGAATATGGCTTATTTAAGAAGGCCAACATACTTTCATGTGTATCATTTTGGTTCCTCCTTTTTATTACTATTGATGATTTTAGACAAAAAAAGGGTTTAATAGCAATATAATAATCATCCTGACACAGTCGGAGCTAATTGACTAAAATTGGGAGGAGGTTTACGCGCTTATTTGTCCCTCTCTCTTTTCCTTGTTCCAATATGATTAGCATGAGGTATTTGTTGATGGAAAAATATTCTATTGGCAAAGGAGATAATACAGTGAAGTGGACCTTAAATACATGCTACTGATCCCAATATAACCCTTGAAACAATAAACAGTGCTCAATACATTAAACTTAAGAGAGCTCTACTGGTAATTAGCAAACTGAATGGTTGTTATCTGAAAGACATATATATTTATGATAATCGCATCCTCCAACATAACAGTATATTTAAAATACCTAAAACCATTTCATCAACATATGTGTTACGAATATAGTTAAAAAATTACATATTAATTGATTCCCACATCAGTAGAAGAAAATGATAGAACCCATTAACATCACAAAGGTCTGATACTCTTGGTCATAACGCTAATGGAATAGAGGTAAAAAAATTCAAATGTATTTGTCTTTTATCTTATTCTCCTGAACTCCATAACATTATTTATGGATAGAAACATGTATCGTGAGCATAGACCAGAAATGCTAGATGATATATATATATCAAAGTTTTTGAAATACCGATATGCCAGACCCTTTTATGATCCACTCTCGAACTTAAAACTCAAAAATAAGTATTGTCTTTTTTTAAGTAGCTGTCATTTCAGATGAATAGTAATTAATTTATGAGGTAAACAAGTGCTGTGTTTTATGCTAAAATAGTTTGTTCAATCAATTGATCAGTCAATTAAATTAAATCCAGATGAAAAGGCACCACCCCATTTTTAAAGATAGAAAAACATACTAATAATAAAGTTTATAATCAATAATATCCTTTTCAAAATGGAAGTTTAAAAACCATTGGCTAATTGTGGGAAATCAAATCAATCAAATCGTTACACACAACGTTTGAAACATAACCGTCATCATTGCTTCTACTATATTGATCGTCATAGCCATTGGTTTTCAGTTACTTCATTAATAGGCTATTATTAGCCGATATATAACTATTGACTATTGTCTGGACCAGTGAGAATGGATATAAATTTTATTCATTGAGGATATGATGGCAAGTGAATGATTGCTGCTACCGGACTATTTATTTTCCGAGAACGAGGTAAAATGCTGATTGCTAGCTTTTTGGAAAAGAATACGAAATGACTATACAGAAAACTGATATTGATTATACAGACAGCACGAGACCATCTTATTGTCAAATAAGCTTGGAACATTCAGTTACCAAATCATGACTGCATTTCTTTTTGTGGCTTGTGTCATATGAAAAACGAATTGCTGCATTTTTCTTTTGTAGAATTCAAACTTCTTTAGTTGAAAAGAATGCCGCCCTACCTTATCCAATTTGCTCAGGTTTGCTCAGTAAAACTTTGAGTGAAAATGTCAATAATACTTACCAACTCAAAATGTATAGTTCCATGAGGAATTTCGACTTCCTGAGCTACTCTCCCTCGCAAAACTGGAGAAAGTTAACATTCACTACTCTAAAGATGATTACCGTCTCGATGTAAGAGTGAAATAAATAAATGTTGCCAATGATATCTTCAATTCTGAGCTTATTTGTTACTTAAAATTTACATAGAATCCATTCCTCAAGGTTGAACTTGATTCACCTAGTGATGCCGAAAAGCTTGTCAAAAGAGCCATTTTGATCAAGTAAGAATAATGTTTTTCTGTTCGTATTAGTGTCCAAGGATACCAACCCTTTATCAGGCATATATTTGAATTGTGGGGCAGTGGCGAAACATACGAGCAAGTGCACCAACAAGTAAAAACAACTTCCGACCGTTGGGCATTATATAAGCAAAGCTCCTTCAAATTTGTTGTTTCAGCATTTGCGTCAACAATCGATAAGCATAAGCAATTAGACATCATCAATTCATTTTCATATCTCGGATTCGAGGGCAACATTGATATGAAAAAGCCCCAAGTCCAATTCCATGTCTTGGCGGATTATGGAGGAGATAATGGGTTCTATAACAAAACACCCAGAGAACAGCCACTTTACATTTATATGGGAAGATTGGTAAATTCATTGAGTAAAAAAACGGCTTTTTATGCAAAAAGAGAACTCAATATAATAATAGGTTGCGACTGGCAGTAGAGATTTGGTCAATACATATAATTTAAAGAAACGTAAATATCTTGGAACAACATCAATGGATGCCGAGCTATCACTCGTCATGGCCAACCAGGCATTGGCAACGCCAGGAAAGGTTGTTTATGATCCATTTGTAGGCACAGGTAGTTTCTTGTTTACATGTGCTCATTTTGGTTCATTTACAATGGGCTCGGATATTGACGGTAGACAGATCCGAGGTAAAGGCAAAGCAGGTGTACATTCAAATATCGAACAGTATAACCTTCAGGGCCGAGTGCTAGATGCACTTGTATTTGATATCTGTCATAACCCATGGAGAAGTCAGCCTTGGTTGGATGCTATTGTAACTGACCCTCCTTATGGCGTCCGTGCTGGTGCAAAGACATTGGGAAGAAAAGATGATAAGGAGCTGGCAATGAGATCCTACGAGGGCATCCCTATGCACACACGTGAAGATTACTATCCTCCTACAAAGCCTTACGAAATGTCTCAAGTTTTGGTTGATCTTTTAAACTTTGCTGCTGAGCATCTTGTTACTGGTGGTCGCTTAGTTTATTGGCTTCCTACCGTAGTAGACGAATACTCCAATGAAGATATACCACAGCATCCTTGTATGGAATTAATATCTAACAGTGAGCAAAACTTTGGCTATTGGTCTCGTAGATTGATCACAATGGAAAAGATAAAGGACTGGAATAAAAACAGTGTTGCTAGTGTGGAAAAGGGTCTCACAAAGGAGGAAAAGGCAGAAATTATGGAAAAGGGCCAAGAAGACCCTCAAAGACCGGGTCACTATTTGTTCCGTGAAAAGGTAAAAAATGGAATATAAAATACTTTTTAGAAAATCATTATTATTAACTTTTTCTTTTTAGTATTTTAATTTCGGTAATCAGTAGATGCCTCAAGTTAAATTCTACTGTATATTTCATTAATTTTCTGTAATTTTATTTGTATAAAAAGAAAAATGATTTATTATAAACGGTAATGCTTACCGGGGATAGAATAAACATGTACAACTGTATCACGACTTATTATATATAGAAAAATAAAATAAAATACCTTTTGTGTACAAAAAACATTATTATAACCTATAAGTCCATTTATTGGTTTACCTAAATGTGTGGGACAATGAAAAAAGAAAATTCCGTTTGATTTAACATAAATTGGTGTGTTTATTATTATTATAAAAAAAAGTAGATAGATAGATAGATAGGTAGGTAGGTAGATATATTATATCTTTAGGGAAGGCGGGGAAAGAAGGGTATGTCGTGGGTGATATAAGTTGATAAAATAACTGAAGGATTGTAAGGCTTACAAATGATACACCCAATTAGGGTCTTCGCGATCAGTTAAGTTAAGGTTAACATCTGTGGGTGTACTTGTACGACCTGATAGCTTCTGTTTGTTCAATCTTGCCAACCACATTCTGAGAATGATGAAGCAAATAATGACAAGTACATTGGCAGCAAAGTAGCCCCACATAGCGCTCTTGTAAGCAGGTGCTTCGTGGTCAACAATCATCAATGGACCAATAAAGTTACCAAGTGTGTATGCAACCATGACAGCGCCATTATAAAAGATTTTCTTGGAATAACCTGAGACGCTACCGGCAACGAGAGTAACCATCAAGGTATAGGCACCAGTACACGGCCATGTCAAGTAAAATGCCAATAGTTTAATTCCTGTTTGAGGAAGTACTGCCAACAAGAGACATCCAACCATGGAAATAATGGTCATGACAATAGCACTGTAAGCAAGTTGCTTTGTTTTTCTCTGGAGGTAAACGGCTCCCAAGACACATAGAGCAGACATGGCTCCACTGGGAATTTGAAGAATGATGGATTGATATGTATCAAAACCTAGACCCTTAACCAGGACATTGGCAAATAAAATTAAACCGCCATTTTGTAGGTTGTTGACCAAGACCATGATGAAAATGAGCCATAAGCGAGGTTCTTTGATAGCTTCCCAATATTGTTGCTGGTTGACCTTTCTCTTACGAACAACAGAATTATCGCGGGTACGCTCTTCAACAACTTCCTTCTCTTCTTCGGTGAGTCCCAGCCATTTGGATTGGGGAGAGTCAATCAAAAAGATAAAGACGAGGAAACCAAAAACAACAGTGATGATGCCCCAGATAATAAAACTCCTATTTTAGGGATCAGTAATCTGTATTCTTTTTTGTATGTAAATAATTTTTATATTTACCATCTCCAGGCAGCGATTCCTCCAACTGGCTCCATTTTTGCTATTCCGTAAGCTGCTGCAAATCCGATGATACTAGCAAAACCGTTAGAAAACCAGAGGAAGCCAAAGCATGCTGACTGTTCGCTGCGTCGATACATTGTGTTTAAAATAAGAATGAGTGCAGGATATGTGACTGATTCGAATAAGCCCAAAAATACACGTAAAACTGCAAGTTCAGTGAAGTTGTTACAGAAGCCACTTCCAATGGTAATGGCTCCCCAGCATATTAGCATGACACCCAAATATTTACCAACTGGTAGTTTTTGAAGAAGGTAATTATTGAGAGGCTGGTAAGCGAGATATCCAAGAAAAAATAGTGCACCGAGCCAGCTATACTGGGAGTATGTTATTCCAGTATCTTTCATAATACCGAGAACTGCTGCTACACTAAGTGCTGCTTTATCCACAAACTGATTACATAATAAAAATCAAGTTAATTACAGACAAAATATAAATTGAAAAATTCCTCACCTGTAAGAAGATGACCATACAAGCTAGAGGCAACAATCTTGTATTTAATTTTCGAACATATTTCTTCTCTACGTCCGATTTCACTAGCTTGGTGGGAGTGATTTCTTCTTCGGTCGATGAATACGATCCTTTCTCGTATTTAACTGTTTGTATAT
>VCJM01001405.1:50042-62040 GCA_024139495.1 Backusella sp. ASU-2019c | reverse complement strand
AAAAAAAAAATAAAAAAAAAAAAAAAAAAAAAAAAAAAAAAAAAAAAAGGTACAACAAGATAAAAAAGAAAGAAAGAAAAAAGTGGGAAAATAAAAAAGCGAGGTACAAAAGACAACATCTGAGTCTGAATTTTAAATGATGTTTTTTTTAAGGGTTATTTTCCCTGACCTGACGATTTCATCTTTATTTCATAATCATCGAGGGAGAAAGTGACAACATTATACTAATCAAACGCATAGAAAAAGAGTGATAGCGTGAAATATCATCAAAAAAAGAATACAGCGACGAAAATCCAAAGTAGACAATTGAGATGCATGGCATAATCACGCGGGTTTGAACCACCAGAAGGATGATCTGTACTCCGCTTTTTTATTTTATTTACTGTCATTCCTTAAAGATCATTTTATTAAACTGACAAAAACATGTCAGTGGATTCCTTTTCCTAAAAAAAAAAAGTGACACTTTCTATGACTTTACTAATATGTATATAAACAAAAACATTGTAAATCGATTTCATAGCGAAAAGAAGTGCGATCCAAAGGAAAGCTAAAAGAGAATTGTAGGATACTTTTCAGACCTCTTTTCTTCTTTCTCTTCCCCCCTTTTTTCCATGATTTCTTTCTTTGTTCAATCTCGAGGGATTTGTCTATAATATGATTATTAAGATTTTCGGTCAGTCATTCCATTCCTTTTCATATGAAAAACATTCTAAAATGAAAAGACTAATTCTTTACAAAGTCACTAAAATAGGAATATGTAACAATAGAGTTCTCCAATAAATTTGCATGCTTTTTTTTTGTTCCCAGGACAGATTTTGAATAGTTTGGAAGATCTTCGTTTTGTATAAAAGATGTAGAATCAAAATTTTTGAAATAAAGTAAAAAAAACAGACTTTAAACCATATATTATATCATTGTTTTATTGAAAAAGGGGTCGAGATCTTCATTTAAAAAAAGTTAGACACTTTTTATATCTAAAGCCATTAAATATGACTAAATAGTGACTTGATCGATCTCTGTGATTCAACACCATCATGTATAAATACGAATATTTGACATCTTAAAACAAGGGAGTCGCATTTCAATAATTTATCCGCCTTTAATTGAAGGAGTATTATGAATCTATATAACTTTTTCTTTTTATTAAATACGCATTATCCTATACATTGAAAACACTTCTTATCTGTCATATTTCTGCCTTTTACGATAACTTGTTAGTATAATGGTTTTACCTTTTGTTTTTTATACTTTTAGGCTTTTTTTTTATGGGTGGACATTTACATCAACAAATACACATTCACAAAAATAAAGTAATGGAAAAGGTGCGATGTAAATCTTTATTGTTCCAGTGCTGATCATGATTTCCCATGTGGTGATGAACTTGAAGAAACTTCTATTTGACATCTCTCCTGAGTTCTCCGTCCGTCTATTTCTGATTTTATTGCTCATTTCTACCAATATTGTATTCAAATCTTATTCACTCCTTTATTTTAATATCTCATTAGGTAAACATGTTTATCGTTACAAAAGAAGAAGAAAAAACGAAAATGGAAATAGCTGAAGAGATAAGCGGTGGGTAGATATCCTGTTACTTTAAAGCAGGACATCAAGTGAATTGGCTATTAGCATAATACAGATCGTCTCAAGTTGGAGGGAGGGAATATACTTCATGTGTTATGCTGTGCTCTGAAACTCCTCAATCCAAACATTATGATAAACTTGTTTTACTATCATAGATACATTGACTTGATGTTTGATTTTATTTTGTTTAAATGAAGATAAATTCGCAATATGAGGTGTTTTGATATCCATGATTGATGCTTTAGTGCAGAACAGGTAATTTCCTTTTTTTAGGTTATCATTTTCCAAGTCTTTGCATTAGTCATAGAATTTTTAGAATCACCCCATTTACATGTTAGTTTATGTTTCACTAATGCGATTTCACTATCTGAAAATAAAGGGGTTGGGAAGATCTCTAAAACAAGAGTAAAAAACTACCTTCAAATTAAGAAATTGAAAAATAACAGGAATAAATGTGCCACAAAGGCAAATCCAAGAATTCTACTTTTAGTATCATGCTCCACGTTACTCTTTAAAACATCAGAAATAAGTCCATCAGCACCCATCAAAAATTATACTTAACGAGTACAGACATAATTATTCAAATATATACCAATCATAATTTTATTTCTGTTGACTGTGCAATTCAAAAGATGAATCAAAGTATTTTTTTCTCTGTGTTTTTATTTTGAAAACAGAAGAGTAACCAAGGCCAACAGATTATTTTTATTTTTAAAAATATTATAATAAAAAATGAATGAAAAAAAAAATAACAAAATCATATCTACCAAATAGATTTTTAGAATATTGGTTGGAAGTCTAGACTTGAGTATTTACAAAAAATCTAGGAACTTTACAGAAAAAGTAGACTGGATAATCGCACTATTCAATTTGTACCTGAATTATACACCCTACCCAGGTGAACTTTGTCAGGGCCGGTTACAACTCAAAATAAAATAAGCCTGTTACTCTTGATATATACTATTCAACAAAAGATATAAAACAAATTATCATATTCATCATTTGGATTATGTACGCACAAGTAGACATTTATTTTTATACATGCACCATGAAAACTATAAAGTTTTCTAAATATACAGTGAGGAACACAAGACCCATCCGAGTGTGGGACATTTTATTTTCGCCAAACTATTCCTTATCGTGTAAAAAACAACAAAATCTACAAAAGGCTTAATGTTAAAGTTATATTATCATTATAAGCAAGCAAAATAAAATAGTTAGATCTGGAAAAGAAAATCATAGGATACATCTGTCGTTTTAAAAAAAAATGCCATAAGCGGAAGGAATAAAAAAAACTAGGAGAGAAAATTGTATCCTTTTTTAGTACAAATAATAACAAAAGCAAAACATCGTTATGTGTGACGTTCAAATCTTTTTAAGCAATACGTTTACATATCCAAACAAAGTAAATTTGCCTAATCCATTCAGTTATCAAAACATCTCCATACTCTTAAAAAAGAAAAAGAAGAGAAAAAAAAACTCAAACATCTTTTTTTTTTCACTTGTTTTCTTTCCATCCATATTACTATCTGCTATAACCATAGTTACTTATTTTAAAAATATCAAAAGGCACAGCACTTAAATGATCCAGCAATTAACAGGATATCAAAGAGAAAGAACTAGCTCGAATTACACAGATGGCTCCTATACCGATTCCAGCACAGTATATTATAATCACCCGGCATCCTTTAATCTAGCTCATAAAACAAAGACCGTTCCTCAACCACACACTGAAGGAATGTATTATACCGATAATTATTATCCCACATGTCAGGATGGCCAAAATATGCTGCTCACTCATGGTTACGATGTTACTTTTTATCCGCCAGCAGAGCATGTTTCTAGTCCGATAAGCTATGAGCCAACGTTTAAACAAGATATGAACCAATGGAAGACATCTATAGGTATTAAAAAACGCACGGAAAGCTTAAAAATTGAGACGGGTATTCATCAACGCATGGAAAAGCCATTTGAACCTGCATCAGATAGCACCACGTCACTTGTGCGAAAAGCCTCCAAAGAAGAAGTAATCGAACCCAAGCAATCTGTTCTTCTTCAGAAACTAAATGCAACTGCACAGCAACAAATCCAAGACGAATCTAATACATTACATGCTCCTAAAAAATCCAGTTCTGTTCCAACTCTTTCACCAACACAAGAAGAGTTTTCATTTGCGGCATCTGAAAACTATTTCCAATCGGTTGATTCCCCTAGTTCTTCGGGTATTCCCTCTCCTTGGGGTACGACCCGTTCAAAACGTTCTTCTTATCGGGAGAGCACTTCTACAGAGCTACTACCTAGATTACCCGTACCTGATGAAGCAACAGGAGTCACTGCTGACCAGACAGATACCCCCACCGAAACCGCACCTACTTATCCTGATGCCATATTCAAGACAGCTTCTTTAAGCATTGCCTCATGCAGCCTTATCAATGTAAAATCAAATATAAAGCTTTACCGCAGAATGGCTGTTAAAACTCACAATCAAGATACACAAATGACATATGCTAAATATCTATTTCAAATTGCAAAGCTCTACCAAAAGAAGGCGATTCCTGCGACTGCAACCGTAAAATCAAGCTCCAATATAAAGCAAAATAAGCCGGAATCGCCATCAGAGACTCGTCATCGGCTACTGGTTGAAGCAGGTTACTGGGTTGAGCGATTGGCTAGAATGGGAAATGCAGAAGCACTTTATTTAAAAGGAAGGTGGTATTTGCTTGGTCCAAATGCAGACGATTGTGTGCTTCAGGGATATAATAAGGTGCAAGAAAGCAAGGCCTTTAAATGTTTGAAGGTTGCTTCCTATAAAGGGTGGGTCGATGCACACTATGAACTTGCAAATATATTTAAAAGAAAAGGCCAATATAAAAAAGCAATTGCCCTCTATAGGAGAGGTGCAGAAGAAAATCATACTTTTTCGGTTTATGTAAGTATACTTTTTTTTTACTCCATTCACTTGACTATCTCTTAATGAAGAGCTAATTATATTTTTGTTTTTGTTTTTTTCAAATATAGAAACTATCAAAGATTTACTTGAGAGGACAACTCAAACAAAAGAAAGATATTGAGCTAGGAATGAGCTATCTCCAAAAAGCCTCAGATACTAATGATAGTCTCTGTGCTGAGCCTGCCTTTGTATTGGGCTGTATTTATGCCAGCCAATTAAAGCGCATTGGTTTAATAAGGTAAATTAGCATATTATGAAGTGGCTTTAAGCATAATTTAACATTTTTATTTCTATTATTACCTTGTTCAGCGATATTGGTAAACAAAATCATGGGTTAGCTCTTCATTACCTAAAAAAGTCTGCTCACTATGGATATCCTGATGCACTCTACTTTATGGGACAAGTATACGAGATGGGGCTACTAGGACAATTACAAGATTCATGGCAGGCCTATCAGTACTATATACGTGCATCTGAGGTCAACCATGCTGGCGCCATGCTCGACTTGGCCATCATCTACACACGCGGTATTCCAGGGTTCTTATCAGCACAGAATGATATTGCATTTAAATGGTGTAAGAAATCAGCAGATTTAGGTTTTGACCAAGCGGAATACACCTTAGGGTAAGAGTTTTAATTACTTTAACAATTATTATATAATACTCACTTTCCTTATTATAGAAAATACTATGAAGAAGGTGTGGGTGTAGCACCAGATATTAATTTGGCTTATGAGTACTATGGTAAAGCAGCCTCCAAAGACTATCCATTAGCACAAGAAAAACTGAATAGACATCTGGCCGATTATACAAGAAACCCTGTTGCCAATGCTGTTAGACTTGATGAGGATGATGAATCTCTTATTTTAGAAAGCAAAGGTGGCTGTCATATTCAATGATTTGTTTTTTCTTTTTCGTTACAGGAAATTATACGTTTGAGATAATAGTAAAAAAAATGCGTTCAGGGACTGTTCAACCCTAGATATTTTAAAACTATAAAAGTAATACAAACATTAATTTTGGAAAAGGTTGATCCTCGGTTTTGTGCAACAATGTTGTTTTCTATTTTTAAAAAAAGTCTGTCAATTTAGTGTCATGATGGTGACCTTTCTTCTTTCAAAAAAGAAGCATCTCAAATGTTTGTATTGAAACTGATCCCGTTGCATGGATTTTCACTGCATGAAATTGTACCGACTACATAAATGCTTTCTACCATTTACGTAAGTGAAAAACCGAGATTAAGTAACTCCGTTATTGCATTAAACTCCGTTTTGAGCTATTAAATTAACATATGGTAGAGATCTAACTCTATTTACCAAATAAACTTTTTAAAAAATAGAGCGGGGAAGGTGTTTTCACTTATTCTTTTTCTTTCTCTTTCCTTTCTGTTTTTTTTTTCTGTTTTTATTTATTTATTACACTCTTATCTACATAATTATATATATATTTGTACATGTATCAATGCTTCTAATTTTCGGATTTATATGTTTTATTCAATTAGTATTAAGTGCACTTGCACAAACTTCTCCTGTAAAACCTGTATATAACATTGGCGTTGTATTTCCAAATGCCAGCTCGATAGTCGATATAGACTCATCGCTTGCCGACATGATCGTCACAAGCGAGCTGGCGATACAATTAGCTGCTGACTCCATCATACGAAACAATATATTACCAGGTACATAAAGTACATCTTTACCCGACATCTCGCTATAACCTAACATTTGCTCTATTCATGATATCCTCTGTAGATGTAACATTAAATTTTACAAGATATTATTCAGATACATTATCTCCAGGAAAAACAACTTGGACAGCTGTAGATATGGTGAAAGATGGTGTCAAGTAAATATCAACTGCAACAACAGCGAAAACATCAGAACTCTTTTTTTAAAAAAATTTTTTTTTTATACATCTTATTATAGTGCAGTAATTGGGGATATGATTTCAGTCATGACAGCTGAATCTGCTGCGATTACAAGTATAAAGCAAATACCACAATGTTCTTGCGCTTCGGCATCGTACGATCTATCAGACAACCAAATATACCCATATTTTTTTAGAACTGTTGGGAGCGCTGTTCTCTACGCAGAATCGCTAGTCAACTGGGTCGGAAGCATGGGCTGGAATAATTTTGCTTTGATTTATACCAATGATGAAGTTGGCCAGCAAGGTGATTTGCATACCATCATTTTATTATTTTTTTTCTCATGCATTAACATTTATAACAACAGTGTTGCGTACGGTATCAGATCAAACTAAAAAGTACAAGACAATAAATATGCGAAACATTCCATTGTATAGCATGAACGATGAAAGTATTGAAGGTAGCTCTTTTTTTTTCTCACTAATAAAATAGCCTTTATTAATTAAAAAAAAAATAGATGCACTTCAAAATTTGGTAGATTCAGGAACGCGTGTTGTGGTACTTGCAGATTCAACTACCACTGACCAGATCGCCATTCTAAAAAAAGCATTGTAAGTCTTGCATACAATTCATAGGTTACAATAAAATTTATTAAGCAAAATTTCATTTTACTATTTCGGCTTTTTCATTACGTTTAGGCAAATGGGTCTACTAACGGAAGGTTGGGCTTGGATAGTAACCAATGATCTTTCTCCCGTTCTACAAGAAAAAACTGCGCCAGAAGATATAGAATTGTATGACGGACTGATGTTCATTAGTGGTTTATGGAATCGTAAGTGAGACAAGACTGAGGATTTAGTAAAATATAACGATCTTATTGTTATCCTGATAGTTACTGGTGACCCTGCCTATGACAGCTTAGACCAAATTTGGCAGTCGCAACGTGTTCCTGACGAATAGTAAATGCAAACTTTGTACTTCCTTGAAAGATAGTTATGGTAACATTTTTAATTTATATTATAGTAGTGACGCATTGGGTTGGAATAGAACGGGATTATCTTATAATGCCCCACAAGCCTACGCCTGCGCTGAATTATTGGCACTTGGTTTCTCACACGTAAGTTTCAATACCAAATATTGATAGTATTAATTAACATAATCATAGGCGCTTGATGTTTATCCTGGTGGACGGTCGATTGCATTATCTGATCTGTCTAATGGAGTTTTTAATTCCTCCAATATGACTCCCGGTCTTTACAATCTTAATTACTCTGGTCCAGCTGGTAAATTCCTTTTTTAAGCGGGAGAATGAAAGAAAAAAAACAACAGATATTAACTAAGCCCTTTTTCATGATTAACAGGGCTAATGGAATTTTCCGATGAAGGCGATTTAAAATCAGGGTAAAAAGAGGATGAGGCTTTAATGTAATTCGTTTTAACTTTAACCAATAATCTTCAGATATTTCCAGATAATGTTTATGAAGTCAGGCCAATCGATCCCATACGCCACTATTAAGCTGGATGAGTTTGAATTCATGCCAGGGACCGATATCACCTATCTCGGCCAAGTGACAAATAAGCCATTGGATTCGGTCCCACGATCTGGTAAGACCCAAGTTCTCATTTAGTGGATCTACAGTAATTTAGAAAAATACTTATCTGTTTCTTTGTATTTTGTAACACAATGCAGTGGTCAACCCTACTTTCACCGAAATTAAGGGCATCATTGTCGTTGTAATATCTGTTTTAGGCATTGTCTGTTGCGCTGTTATGATGCTCTTAATATATTTATTCAGAGAGCATCAGCCGATGATGGCATCGAGCCCCTTTTTCTGCTATTTGCAATTATCTGGCATATGTATGGCGTATATCACCACACTCTTATTTGTCGATAAACCAAACGCCGCAATGTGCATCGTCCGAGAATTTTTAATCACAATTGGGTTTTCGTTGGTGGTTGGAAGCATTATTGCAAAAAACTATAGAATCTATCGAATGTAAGCACATGTCTTTATCCACAACCTCAAATAACTAACGCCTCTTTTAGCTTTCAAAATGTGTTCACCATTCAGGCTTCCAAATTAAAATCTTGCTTTTTGTTTCGTATTATTATATTTATAGGAGTGGTTGCAGTGATTCCTTTAGTTATCTGGTTTGGTATATACCCTATTACTGTAAAAGACGAAGACATTTCATCTTCTCAATATTGTTGGGTTTGCTCTTTTCCAACCGCATCACCAAACGTGCAATGGATGAACCTAAATGCAGCAGAGCTTGTTGTACTAATATGGGGCGCTATCTTAATTGTTGTTTCCGCCTTTCTAGCTTTCAAAGTATATTTCACTACATTTTTTATTGCTATTAGCACATAATGGTTTATTCTAACATGCGTTTTATTATTATCATCATTATAGACTCGTAGAGTAGACTGTAAATGGTCTGAAACACGACATATATCTTATGTAAGCTAGTAAGTGATCATTAGCAACATTTTTTAAAAGAGTGCTATATATTTACAAACCATTTATCCAACAGTAACATCGGTATTGCTGCCGTCGTTGTCAGTCCAAGCTTTTTCCTGTCCGTTCAAAACTTCGAAATTGCCATTTATTTAAAAATCGCCAGCATTCTCTTTGCGACTACATTTACATTAATTGTACTTTATCTCGCCAAATTCGTCTATGTTGTCAATTATATAGTCAAAAATAACCCAAAGTTCAGCCTCTATAAAATACGGAGCGAAAGTGAAGCCGAATTGGCAGATTATGGAGGTTCAATCGATGAAAACTTGGATATGAATCATGTCATCAAAAACATGTTGGACTTTACTGTTCAGGCGCATCAAGGAATATTACCTGTTAAGAAGTGGGCAAAGTTCGATTTTTTATCCATTTGGGAGTTGAAACATATCACACTCGTACCTTTACGACATACTTTTTTTTTATCTGATGTAAGTTAATTATTTTATTATGTTATTTCATTAGTGGAAATGCTAACATACTATTATTAAGAAAAATGATCATAGGGCAACTCAATACATTTACGAAAAATGCGAAGCCATTTCTTCTACAGAGAACCACTATATGTTTAGGGTGACGACATTAGAAGGTCTCTCATTTTTATTTCAAGTAAACGACCAGACCTCCCTTGACCGATGGATTCAGTGGTTTAGCGGTGAAAAGAAACCAGATAAAACAGAAAAGACCACCAAGAAAATACCTCTTGCTACCTTTGGTGCAAACTATACCCCAGATGCTCACTCTATTAGCGATTTATCGTACAGTAATTTATCTCACTATATTAATGATATCAATAGCCAATATGAGCCTGAGCCAGCTGCAGTCAATTCGTTTGGTGTAGCAGAAACCCCTTGGCGACACAGATAGTGATATTTATATGGATAGTTACCATAATAGTAATAATAATAATATGTAGAAAAATGTACAATTTATTTGTTTAATAAAAAATAATAACCACTTTATGATATGTACTATATATTGAGCTATTCTCCCATAACATAGGAGTTTCCATTATCAAAATAAAGAGGGGGTCGAGCGATTACAAGAGGAAAGAGGAGAAGGAAAGGAAGAAAAAAATATATAGATATATATAGTAAAGATGTCCTTAATGACATTGGATATTGCGGCTTGCACTTAGTTTACCTCTTCCAAAAATAAAATGACCAAAACCAGCACCCAAAACAGTGGCAATCATCAAATAGCCGTTGTATGTCATAAAAACCAACATTAACCAAAAACTTATTCCCACAAGCACTGCATACAGCGTTGACCTTAATAATTCTTGTCGATTGGATAATCTATTATCATTTTTCATTAAGCATGCATACTTGCAGATTATTCCCTTGACGATATTAAATAGCATACCTTGAACCAACATCCTTTCTTAAGAACGCATTACTTTCCTCATATGCATCTTCTGAGGCACCAACCAAATTCTGATCATCTACACTTCTCTTTTTATCAGCTTGGGCCCATTGTTCATCAAATGAACTAGACCAAACACGAAGGTATTCATAGCCAGCTGCGATACAGAATACAGCAATGCATGTTAACAGTAAATCCATGGCAGTTTGTATGTGCCACCATTCAAACACAACGCATACATCTTTTATTTGCCAGTTGAATAGCATCTATATCAATTTATCCGTTTAGTTTTCTATTTCCCGACCTTAATATAGTTGCCATAGTTACATTCATTGAACACATTGCTGGCATGTCATGTTTAGACATTTCATGTCCAGCCATGTTGTGTTCATTCATGTTGTGACCCATCATAGCGTGTTCCGACATATCGTGTCCCATATGTCCTTCCATATTTCCTCCAGGTTTTATAAAAGTGAAAGTGAAAGTGAAAGGGAATAAAAAAGTAGAAAAAAACGAAAAAAAAACCAAATGTATAAAACCGGTGTTTCAAAATGACCATTCCTCGCAAAATTGGGAGCGTTTTAATCTCTTGACTGGTGTAATTACCTCTCGTTTTGATCATATTAAATTAAAAACGAGTAAACTCACAACACTGGCCTCTCTCGTTGCTAAGTCTATTGATACCTTAATTTTTAATTATAGATAAAGGTTTTATTACTTTTCTATAAGAATAAAAATATCAATGGCAACAGTCCTTAATCATCACTGTATCACCAGGATCGCCCTTATTTCATCTCTCTTTTGCTTTTTCTGGATATACAGCTATATTCTCTTGGTGTAGATATGAACTTTACTAAGACTGAATTATAATTGTACCATATATCATTTGTGGAAGGTATGGTACAGTTCGATAGAATATAAAGCAAACAAATAAGCAATCAGGGGCATATGTAGCAAAAGCTATTTCTATAGGTAAAGTAATCGAACTTATAATGAGCCGATAAGCGATAGTGTTATGAAAGTAATCACACATGTAGTATTCTGGCCGTGTTCTACATTTTAAAATGCGGTGGCTCGTTCGTTTCACTGGTTTTCATGCGGCACAGTAATGAATAAAGTTGCCTTCTACAATATACAAACACAAAGGGCCATTGATCGATTTAAGGGACATAACAATGTGAATAGTAAATAGTGTAAGGCGTATTTTTTTTATTAAGACTAAAGGGAAATCACATTCCCTTTGTTTCCATCTTGTCTTGTTATCTCCTTGTTCGTACAAACTTAAAAGTAAATGATGGGGGCTTTTGTCATTAAACTATTTTTTCTGTCATGTTTCTAGCAGAAAGCCAAAAACCTCACTTCATCATCTCCATTGCGCAGCTGATATCTCTTACTTTACCTCAAAGTTTGTTTTTCACCAGTGGTGTGGTAAATTATAGATGTATTTTAAAATATTGTGAGAGCGATATTTAGCAGACGATGTTTAAATGAAAGACCTTTTTTTGTTCTAAATTTCTATTTGAAGATACCAATTGATCTTCACAATATTTATTTACCACTACACATCTTCTATTTTACTCTCGGTTACATGGAGAAAATATCATCAATGCTACATTCATTTTTTTTTAAAAAAAAATATGAAATCAACCAATTTCATTGTTATTCTAATTAATTCACATTATGGAACCATATTTTCCTCAAAAAGGGTAAATAATTT
>VCJM01001405.1:34054-50032 GCA_024139495.1 Backusella sp. ASU-2019c | reverse complement strand
AACTGATGAGTTTTTTTTTTTTTTTTTCAAATCCTGAGATAATGAGGAGAATCAATATTGAAAATAAAAACAAACAAAATGTCATCATACGTTTTAATTATTTGTTGATTTAAAGCAACAAACTAAGTAGATAAAATAAAGTAAAGAAAAACCTTGTAGAAATGATATTCTTTAAGAAAAGAAAACCTTTTTTCTATGTCTTTGAATGAGAAATAATCATCAACCAAACTTTTCAAATGAGAATCACTTCCTTCGTGTTGGAAATAAAATAGAAGATTTGTCTGAGTCTTTGCTACCCCCTTTTTTCGTAACATGTTTCACGTTATTGTTGATTTCGATGGGTATATATCTTTTTGTTTTTCGTGCATTCTTTTTTAGAATTCCTTTTGTTTTTCCACTTTTTATTTTATGATCTGTTCTTCCAAGCGGCTGATCCAAGGTATTTTCTTTTTAGAAAAACAAAAACAAAAACAAATTGAGCCATGAATAACTGATCTGAATTCAATAGTGGCTCCGACTGTGCAACGCGCTTTTCAACAGCGATTTCAATCAACAGCTACGCCTAAAAAAACATCCAAATGGCGCGTTTTTAAGAATATTGTAAAATATGGTATAGTGGGAGTGGCTGGCTATACAGGTTATCGTAAGTACATATCTGTATTTTTGAATCGATTTAACATTTTATTTTTGCAGAAATGTATAATCACCTCCATCCACAAGCTCAAAAACCAATGGACCCAAACAAAAAAACCGTTGTTATTCTGGGATCAGGATGGGCCTCTACCTCTTTATTAAAGGCGATAAACACAGATATATATAATGTGGTTGTGGTATCACCAAGAAACTACTTTTTGTTCACACCTCTCCTCCCTAGCTGCACAGTTGGTACTATTGACATCAGATCCTTAGTTGAACCTATCCGCTTTATCACCCGCCACAAGTCGACGGATATCAAGGTATATGAGGCTGAATGTATTGATATTGATGCTGAAAATAAATCAATCACAATTATCGGTAAGTCTATTTGTGGTGGAAAAAGTATCGGCAAAAGCTCTAATGTGTATTTAAAAACAAAGACAATTCTGAGTTGAAAGGAGAAAACACAACAAGTACTTTGCCTTATGATTATTTAGTCATAGGCGTTGGTGCTCAAAGCCAAACATTCGGCATAAAAGGTGTAGAGGAGTATGGATGCTTCCTAAAAGAGATTTGGGATGCTCAAAAGATTCGTACAAAGCTGATGGATTGTATTGAAACAGCAGCGTTCCCAGGCCAAACACCCGAGGAAATCGATAGGCTGCTTCATATGGTCGTGGTTGGTGGTGGACCAACAGGTATTGAATACGCGGCTGAATTGCACGATTTTTTAGTCGAGGACCTTTCCAAGTGGTATCCCGGTAAGTACAGTGACACAAAAACCAAGTACTGAGGCTAAGGATAGCCTTTAATATATTAGAACTTGCTGGTAAAATCAAGATTACCTTGGTAGAAGCTCTTCCAAACGTATTGCCTGCATTTTCAAAGCAGCTGATCGATTATACCGAGTCTACGTTTAAAGAACAACAGATCTCTATTCATACAAAAACAATGGTAAAAGAAGTGAACGAAAAAGAAATCATCGTCCAGAGACCTAATGGGGAAAAGGATGTCATGCCTTATGGACTGTTGGTTTGGGCAACTGGTAACACATCAGTGCCCTTAGTCAAAAACTTAATGACCAAGTTCCCAAAGACTCAGAATGTACGACGTGGACTAGCTGTGGACGATTGGCTGAAGATGTCTGGAACAAACGATATCTTTGCACTTGGCGATGCAACGGCTACTAAATACGCTCCTACTGCTCAGGTGGCTGCACAGCAAGGCAAATATATTGCGCGCGTACTAAGTCAGTTGCACCATATAGAATTGTTGAGTGAACAGATTGAGAATGCGAAAAATGTTGAAGAAAAGGAAAAGAAATTACGTAAACTTAAAAAGGCAGCTGATATTAAGCCGTTCCACTATTCTCATCAGGGCTCACTTTGCTACGTTGGTTCCGATAAGGCAATTGCCGACCTACCTTTTGGCTCTGGTAACCTTGCCTCCGGAGGTGTAGCCACATATGCTTTTTGGCGCTCTGCATATGTTTCTAATTTGTTCTCGACTCGAAATAGATGGCTGGTCATTACTGATTGGATGAAGAAGACGTTTTTAGGTCGAGACATTTCACGAGAATAATATGGTTATTGCTAAAGATTTGGCTATTTATTCTGTATACTATAAATAAAATGATAATATGTTTTAAGCCATAGAATAGTAATGGTGTTCAAGGTTTATTTATGAATGGAAAATGATATATAAGGTTATATTGAATTCTAAAAATAAGATGGTAAAAGCCTTTTTAAAAAAAATACTTCAAGAATTTAGTAATAATTCATTAATTCTCTCAAATGGCATACATATTTGATATAAATAAATGTCAATTAATGAACCATCGTCCAACATAAAGGGCCCATGCTACCTGTACTAATTTTGTTATAACTTGACGATGTTTGAATATTGAAATTCATCATCTTGATCAATTTCTTGATCTAAAAACTAAACTGCGCAAATCCATGGCGATAGTAAGAATTAGATCGCTTTAAAGCCACCATTAGGACGCGTTTCTAAATAATGTTTACAAGTTAAAGTGGAAAGTGACTCAAGCGCGTATCCAACTTAAAGAGAAACACTACCATTTTGAAAAGGCTAAGCCTTCAAGAAAATTAGCTTTGTGGGAAAAAAAGTAAATCTGAAGCATTTGTTTTAGATCTGAAGAATGTACAGAGAAGTAAATAATGGAAATCCGCATATTATTTGATCGTTATCTATCGAAAAAGATAAAACTATGTGCTTGCAATCAGTGCGGCATTTCATATCAAACAAAAAGCTTGACAATGTGTGAAACCAATTTACTTCTAAATGGAAGAAACCCTTCCCCGCGCCTATTACTGCTGTTTTGGGGGTTTTCAATCACTTTTTTTTTCAATTGGATATTTAAAATGGCGCGAAATGTTCCTGACGCTTTATCATCAATGATGTTTTCATCAACAACTTGGCACAAGTTGCAAAAAGTGAATACAGATCTACAAAAGATACCGAGAAAACACTCGTTCCACTGTCACACAAGGCTATTTTTAAACATAATCTCTTTAAACAGCAGACATCATTCATTTTTTTTTAAGATAAAAATAAAAAAAGGGTTCGTCTGTATCATATGGTCTGGAAAAACGGGAAGGTTTTATCATAATATTTTAGCTTTTTCTTGCAAAAAAATAAAAATCAAAGCCACTTGATATTTATACTTTATCTGTTTGTTTTGTTGTGTTGGAGAGTCATAATACAAATGTGATGTGGCTTTTCAATAAATTTGCATAAAAGGTAAAAAAAAAAAGAAAGGAAAGAAAGACAATGACAATATAATGATTTTTATTCGTACACACGTGTGGTCTTGATAGGTAAGGTAGCCTTTTATATACACGGGTTTTATTTTTGTTTGAAAGTTTACCAAATAGTGATATTTTTTCGCCAAGCCCCAAGAGTTTGTAAAGCCTAAAATAGTACAAATGACGAAATGTATTTTTTTTTTGAAAAAGGGAGAATACTATACATTTTTATTTTATTTAATTTTTTGTTTAAAAAAAAAAAGAAATATCTCTCCATCTTATGCATAGTAAGATGGGCTTATTGTTCAGGGTGAGGAATGGATTATGTTACAAAAAAATATAAAAGGGTGAAGACTATTATATATAGAAAAAGAAATATATAGAAATGTATAAATAAATATATATATTATGGGTGAAAGTTCTAGATTCTGGATAAACAAGCATAATTCGCAAAGAAATCTACAAGATGATCATCGTTCTTTGAGGATAATGTTGATTTGAGTTCGTTTTTGATGGAGGTTTTGCCTTCTTCCCAAGGAATAACCTTAAGATAAAGGTGCTGATTATTGTTTGACAAAAAGAGCTTGTTGAAGTAGTTCAACACGTCAGATAAGTCTTTACTAGTACGGGTTAGTAGATCCGGCAAGACGTTCTGATCTAATTCAGTCAATATGGCATCCAAATGCTTGCTGACATAATTATCAAAGATATCCGAGATTTCATCTGCCTTCTCTTGCAAACAGACCGAGCTTAGTAGCTGCTCTTCTGTATCCGGCGATTTACAAAAAGAGAGCGTGGTGTTACGAACAAAAGACTCCAGGGCTTGTCGACCTAATTTGTCAGCCAACCTGTCCCAAGCCACGGGTAAATTGCCCTCGGTATGTGCTTGAATGGCACCAAATATTTGAGCTTGTAACAGTTCAAGATCCATTACGTCCCAAGAGGAAATCCTCTTGAATGAATGCTGTCGTCTGAGTTCGGTGTTGGTAGATGGCTGAGGAGAATCTTCTATTGTGACATGGATGTGTTTTTGAAATTCGTTTGAAATGGTTCGATATGTACTGGTTAAGATGGAGTCTAGATGATCAAATTGTAAATGTGTGGATATTAACTGTGCAAAGCGTTCTACGGGTATATCATAATTTGTAGTTGGACACTGCGGTGCTTCTTCCTCAACCGGTGTAGCGATTGGAAGTGCTCTCGCAACTATAAATAATGTAGATAAAATAAAGTATAATTTCATCCGTTCTTTTGTGAGTAAGTACAAAAGAAAAAGGAGAATAATAAATATAAAAAAAAAAAGTTTGAATAAATATGTACAAGAAATAATAGAATGAAAAGGAGGGTTATTTATATATTTTTTTGGTTCATTGCGGCATTTTAAAAAAAGGTTTACGTCGCTTAAAATGGAAAGATTCATTGATCGCACAAAAAAAAAGTTTAGAATTCTTTATTTTTAGATAAAGATCGTCGTCAAGATAACCTTTTCCAACAAACAATAACTTTTAGTTTTATTTATTTGAGTAAAAAAAAAAGAAAAGGAAAAGGAAAGAAAAAAGTAGACTTTCAAAGAAAAGACGAAGTGATCCCTATACTACTTCAGTGAATGACACACTTATTACTTGCGTGATCCATTTTTTCTATCACCAATGCAAGTTAAGGTACATCCAAGAACATGTAATTTTGATTCCCTTGCAGTTGTTTCAAATAATAGTTGGCTCAGTCGTCATTTATTTATAATGTGGTTCATTGTGGTCTCTTGGTTCTGGAATGCTTGATACGGTCTATCAGGGACATTACACGGAGGGCGATGCGACATGAAGGGGCCAAGTCTTGATTTACCTGTTCCAAATATCAATTTTGTAAGGATGAGGGGGTTAGAGATAGGCTTTTTTCGTATGCATGATACTACCTCAAGTGATAGTACGAAGGTGCCTAGATAAGTCTCTCTCTTTTATTTTTATTTATTTATTGCTCCTGCTCCTTAAAAGCGATATACATTTTGCATATATTGTGGCAATAATGAAATATACAAGAGGCTTTCAGAATATATAAAAATATAAATTTTATATTAACCCAGATGGTTATCACGATGCTATTTTAGAGGCGTTGCTTCTTAGTGTTTCCATCTTGTGAATATAGATTAATCTGTCGCTTCTTAAAATTTTGCTCATAACTCTATTGACCTTTAGTTGTAAAGAAATTACGTGATGCAGATTTTAGCAACAACAGCGTTAAAAAAATAGAACTATAATAACAAAACCCCACATAAATTGCTATATGCAACAACTTATTTTGGTGATATCCAAGTTGTATGATAAGAAAAAAAAAACTTTATTTAAAAATGAAACCAAAGCCAACAAACACTTACTTTTTTTTTGTTAAGGGTGTATAAAAAAAGGGACCTAAACATCTTGAGTGCCTCATTATTACAACATTCAGCCACTAATATAGTATATTTCTAAAAACAAATGTTTACGCAGTATATTTAAAGAGCACATCATCATTTATTTGTAAAACGTTGGTGATAAAGCCACCTTTCTCCCATGAGCATCTTGGATAACAACAAGCTGTACGATATTGAACAGAAAATGACATCTATTTTTATTTTTGATTTCCAATAATATCTAGAACTTGTTTTTTAAACTGCCTTTTTTGAGGTAAAAAGTAAACAAAAAAAAAACAATGATGATACACTTAGATTTGAAAGAATTTGCACATGTAAATTTGACATTTATCATTGGTAGATATCCTTGGCCAATAAAAGTAATAAATATTACTTTTGAATAAATGTATTCTTTATGCCATTTTATATTTCATAACATACATATCCTCCATTCATTATAGATGCATTCTATTTCTGTTGATCAAACAAGAAACGCAAGAGTTTTAAGAGATAACACTATAAATAATAGGATATGAGGGGTAAGTACAGATTTTTAATATAAAAACTGAAAATCTGCCGCAGGATCTGTCTCCAATGATCCCGTAAATCATAAACTGCATGTTTTGTTTGAAATAACACTTTTTATTAATCGATGAAAGCACCGATCTTTTGAATAAACAAAAAAAAAACTTACATATTTATTTATCCTTAAATGATGATGATTATGCAATCCTTATATCTCGTTGGTAATAGACTCGTTTTATATAATGCTTTGATTATGGATAGAGATGTATATTTCACAGTATTTGATATACTGGTGTGATTTGTTTTTGTTTTTTAAAAAAAAGAGGCAATTTGAGGATGCTAAATTTATCCATCATCACATTATGTTGGTGTTTGTTGTTGTTGCTGCATAAAAGCCTTTCAGGGACAGTAATATTGCATAAAGATACTACTTATAAATTCGGAACAATTATCCTACAATTCACACCTGAGAATGATATAAATAACAAAATCTCAAATAATCGAAGGTGTAATACTGATACCAATTTCTTTCATGATGTAGTTTTGTGTAATAATTGAGAGAATTTATCAATTGGAAAACTATAGATAAGCTAACTCTTCCTTTTATTTATGTTTAATATATTTAATATAACCTTTTATCTGAAAACTATACATCTTATGTAATTTATATATTTGGTTAGATGATAACGCCAATGAACAAGTGATGAAAATGACCGCCAAGATATATTGATCTTAGAACAAAGTACTGTTTCTAATTATATATCAGGCTTTAGAGTGGAATGCTTGTTCTTGAGTTTACTATTATCTTTATAGACAGAGATAGAATAATTGTAATTGTGTCTTCTTTATCAATCAGTTCAGTGTATTTAAAGATTTACTAAGTACATAATGATCATGCGTCATGAAGGTAGAAAAGCAAGTGGTACAAAAAAAGCTATAGCAAAAGTTATTAGAAATCACTAAAGCTGATAATATGCTTGGATTACATTGCATTAAGTAATTGTTTTATGGTGTTATCATTATTTAATATATTAAACATAAATTTGCTTTTGCAGAAAGTTAAAAAATTATAAGTGAATTAGCGCGTTTCTTGTCTTTTTTTTTTTATTAATGCAATCAAGGAGTGGCAATTACAAATTTGTAAACTGTTTGAAAATAAAGTTCGATTGTTATCATTCTGTATACAAAATAGAAATGAAAGAAGCTGTTATTTTTAGTGGACATGCCCTTTTCCAGATTTCCGTTTGATCCTTTGAAAAGCCAAAGAGTCGCGTGTTTCCTAATATGGTAATTATCGAGTGACGTCAATGAGTCCGGTCAAAAATGATTATTTTGGAATTGGTCCGGCTAAAAAAAAACACAAGTAAATTCAATGAGCGACCTGATTTTTTTTCAGTTGTAAAACTAGTTCTTAGTGTAAATTAGGGCCCATTCTCTTTCTCTGACCATCAGAATAACAACCATGGTGGTATGTATCAAGAAACAAGATAGGAAACGAAATGGATGGATGAATCAGCTCTTTTTTATTTTACTTTTTTTTTGGAAAAAAAACAACGGATGGATGATATTGTGGAATAAGACGATTTTCAACTTTCCAGAAAACAAGTCCAAAAATTTTAAAAAAGAGAGACGACCGATTCATCCAGACACGGGGGGAATGGTTGAGAATGAGTGAATTAACATTAGTTTATTTATTAGCAAGGTACTTTCAAGCGTCAAGTCGAGGTTGGTCGTGTCGTTCTTGTTAACTACGGCCCCGATGCCGGTAAATTGGCTGTCATTATTGACATTGTTGACCACAACCGTGCTCTCATCGATGGTCCTACCACTGGTGTCTCCCGTCAATCCTTCCCCTTCCGTCGCATGGTCTTGACCCCTCTTGTCCTCAAGAGTCTTCCCCGCGGTGTCGGAAACAAGGCTCTCATCAAGTCCTTGGAGAAGAACGAGACTGTTGCTGCCTGGAACAAGTCTTCTTGGGCCAAGAAGCTCGAACAGCGCAAGGTCCGTGCTGGTTTGTCCGATTTCGATCGTTTCAAGTTGTTGAAGTTGAAGAGCCAGGTAATGAATGGGAAAATAGGGTGATGTTTTATATAAAGTGGCCAATATATTTATTTGTCTTTTATTTTTTAGCGCCGTTTCGCTGTTGGTTCTGCTGTCAAGGCTGCCAAGAAGTCTGCTTAAACATGTCGGGCTCTTTTTTGTTTATTGATAAAAAAGAAAGATTATCAAATTATTTGTTCAATAAAGTAAAATAGTAAAAAATAAAAAGGGGTAAAATGAAGCAAGGAAGATATTTTGTTTAGGTTGGGTGTCTTGTTTCAATTATAAAGCAGCAAATAGTTGTTCTTTGACTCTGATGAATGAATAGACCCCCATCAAGAATGAATATAGATGATGAGTCTATTCACCCTAAATAGGAAATAAAATGCATACTCAAGGTTGGAGTCATCACCTTGAACATAAACATACATCATTTTTCGGTCAACATTTATGTCTTTAGAATTCGTATGTCTGGGTTTGATATTTGTGCATAGGAGAGTCCTCTTCATGGTTACTTGATTCATTATTTAGTTCATCCTTACTTAAACGTGGTAACTGCATTTTGAAATGGATAGAAACTAACAAACATATTCTGATGGCATTTGGGTATATTCCTGGGTAAACATGAACTCTATTTTCTTAAAAAATAGATTCTACTAAACTTAAAATATGTTGTGTTGAATCTATAGTCATGATATCTGGTATTTTCTTTTGTACAGTCTGCAATAGCCGACTCTATCAAACTTTTAAAATGTCACTTTTCGCATTTTGATATAGATTATAGGGTACATCAAAAAATGGGTGTAGTAGTCTGCATTTTTGGACATGTAACAAAAGATACATTAAATGGTTGGATGTTGCGGCCATTTTTATATATATAATGCGAGTTGGGATTCGCAACAGGATTAAATGTTGTATGTGGTATGCTTTACAGATGAGTTTACTTTTAAACTGGCCTTCTGAAAGAGTGACACTGATATTAATCGTTTCTTATTTTATGGTAATATCCAGCTACAACCAGTCATTGTCAAGACTGTAATGCAACATGTAGATTTATTCTAGTCAAGATACATCACTCGTCCAATAAGAAGACTACAAATTCTTGTGTATCGTGTTGAAATCCACTAAATATATTGCATTAAATTTGTCAATGGTAAACTCCATCGGTCTTTATAAAATAAGTGCCCCATTTTCATCACTTCTTTTAGTAGTGTAAACACTGAAACCTTGATGTTGATTTGGTAAACTAGTCCAAGTGTGTTCCGTCAAGTCACTATATAAGCAATTTCAAGATTCATACCAGGTGGGTATCCACCATTGATTTCGTTCTATTATAAAATTCCCGCTGAGAAACGCATCATGTCAGCTGAGTGAGTAGTTTGAAGGGTATTAAAGAACAGTATGACAAGCATTAAACAGGTTCACCGGACCATATCTTTCATGAACGTGATATAGCATTGTCTCTAAAGGAGATGCATGATCTGTCTTTTATCGCTTCAGGTAATGTCTCCTGATTGTCCAACATATTCAGTTTTTATCAATGATGTCGATCATTGGTAATTGCCTTGAATAAGTTACTGGCGACGTGCAATGGTCGACTTGTTTAATATGCTGCCTTTTGAATCCCATAGCTGGATGTCTCTTTCTCTTAATAAGGATGTCTACTATTGGCATTATCAGATACTGAAATATCACAAGAATAAGGTCTTCAAGTGAGTGTACTCTTTATCTCCGTCATCTTGGAGTCTTACTTGACGAGAGAGGGAGATAAACGTATAGATATTTTAAAAGCTAAATAATTAAATTTATCTTCCTAGACACTAGCTTACCGGTTTTAAGGTTTGTGTGGGTGAGCCTAGCATGTTTTTGGAGGTCTTCTATATCAAACATGAACCTTCTAAAATAGGCCGACAACTTTTTTTTTTTTCTTTCTCAAGACGAGCGATAACCATCATCCCAAGTTGTAATTCTTTGGCAACAATGATGTTGGGTGTTCTGGTCATCTTGGATTATGTTTTTTCACACTCGGTTATCTTGACAACAATAGCAAGGATAACATTAACAAGGAGAGAAGTGATGTATATCGAATTCGCAATGCAAAACAAAAAGTCACATTTTTTTAATTTTTAATTTTTTTGTTGATAAAACCAACTCCATCATTCATTCTCTTTCTTTTTCCCCTCTTTTGCTTTCTTTCTTTTCTTTCTTTTATATTTTTTTTAACCTTTTAATATACAAAGCTACTTTCATTATATCTTTGCTGTTTTATTTATTTTGTATATAAAAATAGAGTAGAGGAGAGACGCCCCTTTTCTATTTTATATATTTCTTTTTTAATAAACAACTTTTATATGGAGAAGAATATAAACAAGACTGCAGCTTCCAAACGTTACAACTCTAGACAAACTACTACAAACACGTAAATACGATAAAATTATAATCCGTGATGAATTTATTTTATTTGATTATCACTATTATTTAACACTCCCTCCTCCTCCCCTTTTTCTAGTACTGCTCAAAAGCGAAAAACTGGAATTGAAACGGATAGTGGAAAGAATAAGAAGCGTATGATGGACAAAGGAAAAGCTAAGGCTGCAGAAAGGTAGCATTTCATTGTTCTTGTCGTTTTATCATCAAATAAACAAACAAATCCAATTTATTTTAATCAAGTGATAACATTAGTAATAACAACAACAGCAACATCAATCACAGCACGCAGGAAGAAGACTCTGCCAGCTCACCAGTCTCCTGCTGTGATGATATCGAACCCGTAGCGGAACAAGATCCTTCCGAAAGAGACGAAAGCATGTCGGAAAGAGAAGAAGAAGGTCATGAACAAGATGACGATCAAGACGACCAAGAACGAGAAGAAGACGACGAAGAGGAGGACGACGAGGAAGGCGAGAATGACGAGGAAGAAGAGGACGACGAGGACGACGATGCACCCAGCATGCCGCACTCGCTCAGTTTACAAATGCAAGAGTTGTTTGGCGGACTAATGCCATCCGGTGGAAATAGATTTCGTACCATTCTCGCCAATCTCAAAAGCTCAGACGATCCCACCATGCAACTGATTGCTCTTCAAGAACTTGCAGAAATTTTATCTGTCAGCAGTGAAGATACATTGGCAGGCTCTTTTTCCAACGAGAGCTTTGTAAAGGAATTGGTAAGAATTATGAAGGGCCCAGAAGACTTGGTGACAGAAGGCGGAGACATGGATCAAGACATGATGCTGGCATTGGCCATGAGTGAAGGTTTTGGTGGTGGTAATCCTGAGGTCATGCTGCTTGCATGTCGTTGTATTTGTAATCTTCTGGACGCTATGCCGACTGCGGTCACAAGTGTGGTTTTCCATGGCGCTATTCGTGTCTTGTGCCAAAAGCTAAAGTCCATTCAATACATTGATTTGGCAGAGCAGGCCTTATATGTAAGTGTTGTTGTTATTCGTCTGCATTATTATTCAACTCACCCCTTCTATTTTACAAATATACACACACACATCTTTAGGCGCTTGAAAAAATCGCTGCTCAGTTACCTAGAGCGGTTGTTCATGAATCTGGACTGTCAGCCGCGCTCATGTATTTCGATTTCTTTAGCATCCACGCTCAAAGAACGGCGCTACGTACAGCTGCAAACTGTATGCGTGGTATCGATTTAGAATCGTTCCCACAGGTATTGGAGGTCACTCCGACATTGATGAACACAATTTCCTACCCAGACCGTACAGTCGTCGAACTCACTTGCGTTTGCTGGGTGCGAATCTCTGAAAGTTACCGCAGCCACCGTGAGAGCCTTGAGCGCACCATTCAGGTCGGTTTGTTGCAAACCTTGTTTGGCTTAATACCCGTGCCTGGTAACACCAATGCCGTCCGTCCTGCTACTTTTCAAGACATCTTGCGAATTTTCCGTGCTTCCGCAAAAGGATCGCCTCTCCTTGCCTTGAAATTGATAAACCTAAATTTAATCTCAAGTTTCTATCAGATTCTAACTGGCTCAACGGAGGTGCCTGAGCCAGGCAAGGTGCCAATGCATATCAATCTGGATGCCAAATGGAAGGACACAATCCCGCCCATGATGAAGACCATTGTGGATCTGATTCCCTCGTTACCTAGGGGCGGCATGTTCAGTACCCGACGTTTCAAGGAGCATTCTAGTTCTCGTCGCACCGGAGATGATTTAGCGTTGGATCCCCGTGTGCTCCTGTTTAAAGAAAAGCCAGAAGTCATGCTATCCATAGATACTATCCTGATCCCACTTGTCCTCGACATCTACGTCTCCACTGTCAACTTGCGTGTGCGTCAATTGATCACACACGGCCTTGTCAAGGTTATCCATTACTCGGATATTGACACACTTTCCAAGGTGCTAGAGTCGCTCTCCTTCTCGAGTTTCCTTTCCGGTATCCTGACCCGCCAGGAACACCCCGCTCTTTTAATAGATGCACTCTACCAATGTGAGCTCCTCAGTGATAAAATGCCCGCCATTTATCATTCCTTGTTTGAAAGAGAAGGCGTGCTTCACGAAATTGAGCTCATCTCAAAGTTGCCATTTGAACAGCCCAATTCAAGTGATCCCGCTGCAGCACCCACCGAGGAGAGCGATGCCGCCACAAACACAGACGGCGACAGACGAGAAGAGGAAAGTGAGGAAGAGGAGAGATCCAGCCAGAGATCACCTGACCCCGAAGCCAATCGCAGCGCGGATCGTACCAGTTTAGCACGACGACTCATTGAGCGCAACGAGCTTGCCGCCATTTTGCGAAATCGCTACGACATATCAAGAGGCTCGGAGCAAGAAAAGGGAATAGGGAAAGGATCCACACGTAAATACATTATCCAGTTGGCCCAACACTTTATAGAGAAATACAATGCTTCTGAAGCAAAGACCGTGGCCGGTTCCAACCTAAAGGATATCCAGAGATTTACACACGCTCTCAAGGAGCCAAGCGACGCTGACCCATTGTCCCAGCAAACACTGATTGAGCTCTCCAGTTATTTGCGCGCCATGGGCATCAGTAGTTTTGAACTGATCAATTCTGGACTCATCAAGGCACTGTTATCCTACCTGATAGACAAAGACGGCTTCAAATCATCCTTGGATGACCGTCATCGTACATTTGAACAGGTGTTTGTCCATCAAACCGACATTGATAAAGAGGGCAACAATGCACTACAGAAGCTTGTACACCGACTTCAAGAATTGCTTGCAAGATTCGAGACATTTGAGGTGGTCATGCCGTTAGAGTCTTCTGACACTGCCCGAAACCCCATTGGTATGTTGGCCAAACAATTAAGATTGAAACTGACGGGTCGTGGCGAAGGGATTCCCAATACATTCCAGCAACTGATGGTCTCTACCCATGCGGTGGCGACGTTCCGCGTTTTGGAAGAATACCTCTTGGCTCGCATTGGTGAGCCTCGTTATGATGAAGAGGAGGACGAGGAAGACGAAGACGACGACGAGGAGGAGCATCTATTGTTTGAACATGCAGAAGAAGAGGAAGAAATGGATGAGGATGGCGATACCATCATGACTGAGGCTGTTGTTATCAAGGACAATCATTCAGAAGAAGAGGAGGACGAGGAGAAGCATGAAGAGAACCCCAGTGATGCACCCAAAGAAGCCGAGAGTAGCAGTCAGGCACAAAAGAAAAAGGAGGGAGAATGGGAGATTCGATTCTATGTACGAGATACACTCATCTCAAATGACACCACCATTTATGCTGCAGTCCATCAATACGAATCACAATCAGATCAGATACAGCAGCGTAATATCTGGACATCCGCCTACCCCATCACCTTTGAACGTGTCTGGGTCACCCAAGAGGATAAGCACAAAGAGGATAGCCAACCTGTCTGTCAATTGGCCAACATTGAGCAGCCCAAGGAGCTCAAGGAGGATTCCGTATGCTTGGAGGCCATCCATCTTTTGAAGGCACTCTCCGAATTCATCTCGGTACGTCCTGATGGTGTCGAAGCCCAAGACTTTATCAACCGTAAATTGACCGCCAAGATGAACCGACAATTGGAAGAGCCCTTGACGGTCGCCAGTTCATGTTTACCCCGTTGGTCTTATTGGTTGATGAGCAACGCACCGTTCCTTTTCCCCTTTGAGACGCGCTATCTCTTCATCCAGAGCACATCGTTTGGTTACTCACGCTTGATCTCACGCTGGCAAAGCCTTCAGATGCGAAACAATACCCAAAACGGGCCCCGTGACGATGGTCATCATCAGCAGCAGCAGCCCCTCCTTGGTCGTATGGAGCGTCAAAAGGTACGCATCATTCGTTCACAGATTCTCGAATCTGCCATCAAAATCCTCGATCTCTTTGGAAGCTCGCCTGCCGTGCTCGAGATTGAATATGCAGACGAAGAAGGCACAGGCTTAGGACCCACCCTCGAGTTTTATGCATCCGCCTCAAAAGAATTCTGTAAACACTCCATCAATATGTGGTACGGTTCGGTGAAATCAGAAACAGGCTACCTTGACATTGCCCAAGGGCTCTTCCCAAAGAGTCTTGCTCGTCAACGCACCGGCAAATCTGCAAAGAAGATCATCAATCTCTTCAAGACCCTCGGTCGCTTTGTGGCCAAAGCATTGCTTGATTTTAGAATCATTGATATTCCTTTTAATGCAGCCTTCTTTAAGGTTGTGTTTGATGAAACAAAACCAAGTCCTGAGCTTTTAAAGGTAAAGAGAGAGAAAGTGTCTTTTTTTGAAAAATACTAAAAAATAGATATAGGAGATTGATCCAGTCTTGGCTACATCTTTAAATACCCTTCAGGCATATGTAAAACAAAAACAGGACATTTATCAAGATGATACAAAGGTAATTATTAGAGGTGTATTGTTGTGAATTTTTATTATAAAAAGACTTATAAAAAATCTCGTTTTATCATTTAGTCTAATGATGAAAAGATAAAGGCAGTAGAAGGATTAACAGTAAATGATGCAAAGATTGAAGATTTGTGTCTTGACTTTACGTTACCAGGTGATTCTACTTATGACTTGAAGGTAAAAAGAAAAAAGGGTGAAATGCCTCATCCTCCCCCCATTAATCATTTGTGTATAGAAAAACGGAGTCGAAATACCAGTCACCATCCAAAACGTAGAAGAGTACTTGGAGTTGTTACAAGATACCATTGCTGGATCTGGCATTCGCCAACAAATCGATGCCTTCAAGGAAGGATTCAACGAGCTGTTTGCCATTGACGATCTGAAACTTCTTACCTGCCCCGAACTGGTTGCCTTATTTGGCAAATCAAAAGAAGACTGGAGCTATTCCACATTGGCCGACGCCATCAAGGCAGATCATGGATTTACCATGGAAAGTCAAGCCATCAAGTATCTCTTGCAGGTGCTCTCCGAGTTTAGCCCAGAGGAGCGACGTCAGTTCTTGCAATTCACAACGGGTTCGCCTCGTTTGCCCATTGGCGGATGGAAAGTGCTTCGACCTGTGTTTACCGTGGTGAGAAAGGTGCCTGAAGCACCCATGGTCTCGGATGATTACCTGCCTTCGGTGATGACATGTGCAAACTACCTAAAGATGCCCGAGTACTCTTCAAAGGAAGCGATGCATGAAAAACTTGTAAAATCAATGACAGAGGGACAAAATAGTTTCTT
>VCJM01001393.1:547-11069 GCA_024139495.1 Backusella sp. ASU-2019c | reverse complement strand
ATATAACACTTATAAAACAAGTGATATGAAACCACGATGGAAATACAAGGAAGCTAAAAGCGTATTGCACTTCTCACTACAAATTAAACTAGAGTAACGCCAATATAATATCTAAGGCCAAGTTTTGTCAAAAAGGATTGTGGTTTTATATCACTTGTTTTATAAGTGTTATATACTTGTTTTCACTTCAAATAATACGAGTGAATGTTGTCTATCTCATTCATTTATGAGTACAATACGGCGCCATTGATTGATATGGAAAATGAACGCACTCCTAATCTAGTGTTGTTGTTATATATAAATAGATCAATTTTATCTAGTATGAATAAGGAGGATAACGATGCTTTGATTGTTTTATGCAGCGTGACTTTTTTCTCATTTGTTTATCAGAATAATCAAAACATGATTCATTGTTTACGGGTTATAAAAGGAAGATTGTTTATCTTTTTCTCTCTCTTTCTTTTACTCACTCTCTTCACTATGATTTACAAAAAACACACTTCTCTACTCTCAGCCAAGACTGGAACATATGGCTCAAACTATGGTAAGATAGGCCTTTAAAACTATATACCTATATTTATACTTACTTGTTATTATTACGTTTAATAGAACACTGCCACTCTTCATGGTCCTATGCTGCTATATGTGACAACAATGAAAATGGAAATCAACCGGTATTCTCTCCTTTCTTCAAAAGAAAAACAAAGGAACACAGGGACTTGGACTATGGTTATGGCCTTAAACAAGGTTGCTCTTCGCAAAAGGTAAGAACCATCAAGCCTATGTTGAGTGCTTTACTTTCTGAATGACGCCATTCTGATACCATTTGCTGTGAAAAATGTAGCGTATGTAGCGACATCCTAAACTCTTATGTCAGAAGATAAAGAAAATATCGAACTCGCGATTGAAGATTCACGCAAAAGAACAAAACTACTCGCACAGCAATTTGTTCAGTGCACCTTTGAGAGAGAGGCTGAAAGCCAAGTTCTAATTTTAAAAGAGAATAAGCAGAACAATCATTCTTCCTCTTTGCCCGCTTCGTCCTCTTCTTCTTCTTCGTCTTCCTCTTCCTCCCCCAAGGAGATTGACCTTGTTTACGCTGATGGCTCCACTGTATCTGTTGGCACAGTTATCAAAACCGAAGCTCTTTATCGTCGTGCAAGCTACAACTCACTTGACAGCAATGGCAAAGCTATTGTGGCCCTTGGCCTAAACTCAATCTTGGATCTTAGCTTCTGTTTTCCACAGGCATAATCAATATTCTTTGAACGATTACAATGGAAACAACTTCTGGCCCGCTATCCTCCCAAAAAATACAGCATGGACGACTACAGACACATCTTGGAGCCTTTATCACCCATTGCTGATGTCTATGATAAGAAGTTCAACGTTGACAAGAACTGGCTAAACTTGTACAAGGCACTGAAAAAGTTAGACAACAAGTACGATAGCAACATCGAACCTGAACACAAGGATACCAACTTCTGTATTCAATTTTTATTACATATCTTGGCAACCATCAAGCACCAGCCACAGTTGTTCGATGACGAAATCGATAGTTCCGAATGAAACTTTGTTGTGAAGTTCTGGAGTGTGGTCACAGAACGATTGTTTTACGGCACGGGTTTGCGATTGAAGTGGGGCGACACACATTTAACTGTTCATGACACCATTTCCGACCTGCAATTGATGGTTGATTTAAGAATTGTGCATGACAGAACACGACAGCGATATAACGTAGAATCGGATGTCGGTGTATTTGAAGCGGCAGAAGAGAGCCCCGGAGATGTAAAGTACATCGGTGATAGATGCAAAGTGATGATTGAAAGTAAAGCCGTCATTGACAAGTTTGTACTTGACAGATGCCTAATTGACTCGGTTGATTCTTTGCAAGTGTGTGACCTTGAAATGCACTTTGGAAATGTCTCTCTCGCCGAACCTGGTCTCTACATTGGTAATCAGTTCTACTCATGCAACATCGACAAGTCACTTAGCAACATGCCCAGATATTTTGATCTGGCCCTCAACTTACTTTGCTTCCGTGATCATTGTGTATCAATTGCAAATCAATACGAAGACTAAAGAACTCTATGATTTACCAAAATACAACCTTATTATGAAACAACATTCTATTTGTGGAAGTCGGAATCCACCCCACCTTCACCAGTAAACCTATTTGGTAATGCTGACTAGCTGTATATATTATTATTTTTAAAGCTCTTCTTTCTATTATTTTTTTATTTGCAAGAATAAAAACCATTGTACAATGTAATACTTCCAATCGAGTTGAATATGAAAGGATTAAAATGGATGTTATTTCCATGGTTAACTTGATCTATGGAGGCCGAGTAAAGACACTTATGGAGTAAAAGACAAACACACATCTTGAAGTATGGTCAATTTTGAACAGATATTCGACCATCTAAAACTGGTTTTGCATGTAAATCCATTTAAAGATTGGGTTAGCATTTACAGGATTTGAGGTTTACCCATTCATTCAAAGGCATTTAAGGGTATCATACTCTTGAAATACACATTTGGCTCGTTTTTCAAGAAAGACTATTGATCAGGACATGACCCTTTAAGTATATTCAAGTGCCTTTAATAAGAGGATTTTAGTGAAGTTTCAAAAAAACACATTACCTGTTCATAAAGGAAAAATTGAAACGAATGGATAATATCTTTAGGGATTCAGTTTGGTCCTAATGCATTCATTTTAATAATTATAAGCAGTTGTATCTTAAAAATAAAGTGTAATCAACTGAAATACCTTTTCTATAGTTGTACAATAAATCCGCAAGTTTCCTATAACACTTTAAAAGCCTTTTGATAGACCTGTCTCATACCATCACCCTATCTTTAAAGGAGACCAAGGTCCTTTTGAACTCATGTCAAAATATCAATACAGTTATTATATTCTGGGACCTCATCACATTTCCCCCCCCCCAAATGTTTATAACAGTTGGATGCCAGTACAAAGTCTTACATCTTTTGTGTGTGTATGATATAACATACCAACATCTTGTACCACTTTGAGATCCTTACTCGCCACATCATTGATGTATCTTCCACCAATATCACTATATTGTTCAACACAACAACCGCACAAACATATAGTTCCCGGTTGTTATACAGGCTCCGAGAGATTCTTATTCACAGCCTTCTTGAGACACTTGAACGCTTTTGCATGATTTTCCTTCAGGATAATGGATTAATTGGATCATCTTGAACGTATTTATCCAAAGAAGCATGAGGCAGATTTTTTATATACTATATAATCCAAAAATTAATTACCCAATGAAAAACGCTTTGTCTTGTTTGATATCGTTTAAAACCGCTTTTTGAGAAAAACAGGCGTACTTTAAAAGTAAAAATTTCATAAAAGCAGCTCAATATGTAATCGTTCGTATAATACAGGTGGTGCAGAAATATCAAAATTGGGTTCATATAACATGTCTAAAGTTTTATTTCATTTAGCATTTTTATTAGAGGTTTACTTTGAGTTGTAATGTCTTTGTATTTTTAACATTTCAGTTCTAAACTGTTTTCTCTGAATATAACCATCATCATTTTGGAAAGATCAATCACATGAAATATTAATAAAAATGTCCTTTTGCATCATTAGTTTTAAATTACAAACACACTATGACAAAAAGTAGTTTAGTTCCTTTTTGTCGTGAAAGGAGCAAATCATCTCACATCATTCTAAAAAAAACATGTTTTTGTAATATCAATTTCATCAAACTCCAAGATTCTACTCCTAATTAGATGGCAATACTTCCTCTCAAAGGAGATACCATCCTTGATATAAAGGAAAACTGGCGTATTAATGATGATTCAAAATCGAGTTGCTCTTGGTCTCATTTGCAAAGCTTATATTACAATTTTTATATTAAAGGAGTTTGACTCTATTATATTAAAGCATCGTTTCTGAGTATATATCAACATGCACACTAGAAATGATTTGAATAGCGAAATGAATCAATGATATCATTGTGATTGTTTTTACAGAGTAGGTCTCCATTTGATAAATATATGACTTTTTTGCATATTAATAAGCTCGAGCATACAGTGTTTTTGCCCAAATGTGCCATGATCAGTGCAAAATAAAATCATTCTCGAAAAAAGAGATGAAATTGTCCCTTCTTTGTATACAGCTTTTTGTTGCAATGCAGTCCATTTGAATTAAATGTTGTTTTTTGTACTCCTGGTCAGTGCAAAATCAACAAGCATTCAGGAGTACCAATAATAGAAGGTTATATAAAAAGGCACACTTTTTTCTACTTTTTTTTTTTTTTCTTCCTTTTTGTCTTTTTCCATCAACAACAACATGATATCTGGAACATTAAAACTTATTCAGCAGGCTGAACCCATCATTCAACGTAATAAACCAGAGAGTCGATTCTTGTATAAAACATGTCCTATTTGCTCCGAGAGACTGCTTGTCAGAATCAATGGTACCTTTGTCTATAAATGGATCAGTAAACACTTTACAAGCCATCACCATGAATGGATGCACGTTGTCATGAATCTACGTTAAACTTTCATATCATCCCATTAGTGTAAAATAACCATCTCACCACATCATCATGATAATATACATACAAAAAAAAAAGGCTTGTTGCATATCTCTCATCCTCAATAATAATAATAATAGTCATTAAATAAATAAATAAATAAAAAGTAAAGCATTTTCTTTAAACAACCCCAGTTTTATTCCTTTTTCTTTACATCCTTTGCATAATGGTAGCCATCATCCTCATATGCAGGAGGAAGTTCGCTCTTTAAGGCTTCTTTTTCCTTTGAATCAAACTGCTGCTGGAACTCAGAATAGGTGCGATGCACAGGCTGCTGCTGTATATGTGAGAGGCTCTTATAGAGCTGGTGGTAGTCTGATTTCTCCATAAAAGGGAGCCTTTTCTTCTCCTCCAAGTCGACCGAGCACTCTGACGACGAGCAAGAGGCGGGTTTGATCTGCTCGTCGGTCAGCTCGGAGGCGTCTTGATCATACTCGCCGTCCAGCGTTGTGGGTCGCTCGTCTGCATCCTTCCAGCCATCGACGGTCAAAAGTGCGTCCATCAAGATCATGGAGGTATCGTGTGTGAATGGGCGTCTGTTTGTCTGCCCTTTAGGAGTTGGCTCAATATCCAATAAATCAACCAAATATTTGCCATGCCCCGCAAGGATGGCGCTCTTCTCTCCATACTCATGCAATGCATTGAATCTCAGGTAAAAGGCCTCGCGCAGGATAAAGCGCTTAAAGTCGCCTAGCTCCATTTCCTTGTCACGTGCCTCGCTGGTTGCCACCTGGAGTTCCTGCTCGAGGTCCTGGAGCTTGGGCGATTTGCCGTTGGATTTCTTTAGGTGCTGGATGCGGTCCTGGAGCGCTTCCTTCTTTTCTCGAAGCACCGTCATGTTCTTTTCACGCTCGCGCATCGACTTGAGGGCTCGACGATAGAGTTGGTATCGCTCTATTTTGGTAAAACTAAGTTTAACAATTGAGGAGACGAAGAGGGGGGGAGCTTTATCATTTTACCAGCATATTGTTTTTCGATCTCTGCTTGCTTTTCTAAAAGCATGAATAGTGCCTTTCCAATATCCTATAAAAAGATGAGTTTTCTGTTCCTTCCCCCCCTTTTTTTTGCTATATAAAAAAAAAAAAACCTCAATATCTTCATTTTCTTGTGGGTTTCTTGCCACTTCTTCTGTTATCCAACTTAAAAACGCCTTGTCTGTTTCCTTGTGATGATAGTTACAGGTCTTTAACGAAGCAACATCATTGCGTTCTTCAAACACCCACAAGTTGAGTGCTTTGGTGTCATGACTTTGCAAGGGATTGCGTCGTGCCATTTGGGACCGAATGTCGGTCGTCAGCCTTCCAATAGAAAATTGAAGGTCTTTAAAGTTCATTTCTCGCTCCTGTACACAGAAAAAGTAATAATAATAAATAAAGCTCTATTTTCTATATAAGCGGCATATTTTCGAGCGCAAATTTCCTTTTTTGAAAAACGAGTGACTGCCAATTTTTTTTTTCATCTTTTTTTTTTCTGGCCATTTTTGTAACATTCTCTTTTTTCTTGAATCCAATGTCTGATCAAGAAGTACAGCAACCTGGTTCAGGAATCTACACCTGTTTAGCCTGTCAAGTTGCCTTCAAGTCAGGTGAAGGACAACGCACTCACTATCGTTCTGAGTGGCACAGATATAACCTCAAAAGAAAAGTGGTCAGTCTCCCACCTGTCACTTCAGAACAGTTCAACAGCAAAGCCCAAGGTAAAGAAAAAAAAGGAGATCCCAAGGGCCATAGTCCCCTTTTTCTAAAACACACATATATATAGCTCGTGAGGACAAAGAAGAGGAAGAAAAAAAGGTTGTTGAAACTACAAACAAATACTGCAGTACCTGTCGCAAGTCCTTTGGCTCTGTCAAGCAGTACGAAAACCATGTTCAATCCAAAAAGCACAAGGAAAACGAGCAAAAGAAATCCAACAGCCCTTCTCCCGAAATCAAGCCTGTTGCTGCTCCCAAATCAAAGGCTCATGATATGACCTTCACCGAGGAAACAACAGAGGAGGAGATGAACCGTATGATTGATGAAAAGATCAAATCCGCCCCTCGCTTGACCGAGCTCGACTGTTTGTTTTGTACACATGCCTCGGAGACCTTTGAGGACAACATGCAGCACATGACAACCACCCATAGTTTGTTCATTCCTGACATCGAGTATTTGGTGGATTTGAGAGGTCTTGTGCGTTATCTTGGTGAGAAGATCAGTGTAGGTAATGAGTGTATCTTTTGTAACGGTAAAGGCAGAGGTATGAGATCGATCGATGCTGTCCGTAAGCACATGGTAAGGATAGAAACGAGATGGAGCGAGATTGCTTGTATTCTAATCTCTTCAATAGGCTGACAAGGGACATTGTAAGATTGCTTACGAGGAGGACGATGATGCTGCCGAGTTGGTTGATTTCTACGATTTCTCTGCCTCTTATCCTCAGCTTGGAGAGGGTGAGGAGGTAGACATCGATGCTGATTTGGGTGCATTGACACAGTCCTTGACCTTGGCTGATGACGACATGTCACTTGTATTGCCCAGTGGCGCCATTGTCGGTCATCGTGCCCTTAAACGTTACTACGATCAAAAGTTGAAGCCTGAAGAGGTAAGGATAAGAATGCGGTTATTGTTGCATATGTACTTAGTTATTATTTTAGACAAGAGACTCCGTCTTGATCAACAAGTTGATCGGCCAATACTCTGAAACACCTGCTTTCGAATCGATGCGCCAGACCAATAATAATAGACTATTGTTAACCAACGGCCGTCATGGTCAGCGCCCCACCGAAGCCTTCAAGGACCTTCGCAACCAGCACGAGTACACCACTCGTGTGGGTATCAACCAAAACAGATTACAAAAGCACTTTAGAATTCAAATCCTTTAAATTTATCTATATTCATCATTACACACTCACACACGCTCTTTCTCTCTCTCGCTCTTTTCCTATTTGTTTGTACATATAAAAGGCAGAAAATGTTTTTTTTTTATCATTGTTATTTCGACCAATCAAAAACTGACTTTTGTTGCTCATGTGTGAAGCCACAAACTATCTTTTTAATAAAATGAGTGAATAATAAAATAACTGCATAAAAGTCAAAGCTATCATATTGTCTGTTTTCTTTTGGTCAGTGTAATTGTTTGTAGAAGGCATAAGTGATGATATGAATTTGAGGCAAAGCAAAAGGGACATGTGATGATCCCCTTATTTTGTTTTTGAGGAACAAAAAACATGGCTTTTTCTTTTGAGCACTTTTTTTTTTCATACCATTTCATTTTCCGATTTTTTTTTTTTTGGTTTTTTCATTATTCTTTATCATCACTCATCTTGTTGTTGTGTTGTTGTCATTGTTTTTTGCACATTTGAATAAGTACGATAAAATGAACCAGCTTCCAGCATCCATTGCACCGCTTTTGAGCTCGATTGTACCAGCGCCAGCGCCAACACCAACACCCACTGCGGCAAACACAGCAACCGCAAACTCAACAGGAGCAGCTGCAGTGCCTAGTAAGATGTTGGTCAATCAAAGCCAGTTGAATCGTAGCAAGTTGCAGAATGTGCCCGCCTTTCTTAATAAGCTCTACAAGTAAGTATATTTATATGGAAGCCATGATAAAAATCGAAGTAGAGCATTTTTATCGACCGTTCTATAATACAAAAATAGTATGGTAGACGATCAAACAACAGATGAGCTTATTCGCTGGTCCCCCGATGGCCTCTCCTTCATGGTGATTCGTCATGAAGAGTTTGCCAAAAAAGTGCTGCCCCGTTTCTTTAAGCACTCCAACTTTTCGTCTTTTGTCAGACAGCTCAACATGTATGGCTTCCACAAAGTGCCCCACCTCCAAAACGGCGTGCTCAGCACAGAAGGGGGCGAGTCCGAGCGTTGGGAATTCAGTAACCCACACTTTCAGCGCAATCAGCCCGACTTGCTTTTATTGGTGACTCGAAAAAAGGGACGTGATTTAGACGATAAGGAATCAGGCACCGTAGATCTCCACCATATTCTGGACGAAATTGCTGCCATTAAAAAGCACCAAATGTCCATCAGCAACGAGCTCAAGAATGTACAGAACGATAACCAGCTGCTTTGGCAAGAAAACATGGCCTCACGTGAGCGCCATCATCGACACCAGGAAACAATCGATAAAATCCTGCGATTTTTGGCATCGGTATTCTCGAGCGATAAAAACAAACATGTTGTGATTCCACGCAAAAGACAGTATCTGCTTGGCGATGGCACCAATAGCGACCATTTAAGCGAAATCGAGCCAAAACAAAAGAAACGAAAGCACAGCAGAATAGAGGATGTGATTGAAGACGACGATCAAAGAGGGGATACGTTTGATATTTCAGAATATGTAAATGATTCAGACTCTTCTAAAAAGGAGATTGCATTACCATCGCCATTGCTTTCAAGTGCAGACAAATCATCTCCAGCAACGGCTGATCTTGCGGCTGCTATTGCATTAAACGACAAGACGAAAAAAGAAAACGCCGCATCATTAGGTAATGTATATATATTTATAAATACAACAAAATATACTAATATGGCCTGTATTAGTAAAACCTCCTGAATTGAACACATCATCCTTGCTTGGCTTATCTGCCCTTATAAATCTGCCTCAATTTCAGGGCCTCATTAATTTGGCACAAACAAATCCAGGTCTCTTTAATCAGTTGACCAATAGCTCTTATTTTGATTTACCAAACTACAACACCACTGCACCAGTCACCACTACTGCAACTACTTCCAACGGCAGTAGCAGCACAGCACCGGTATCCATAGCAGCAGCAATGCCTGCTGTACCTACTACAAGTACCCATGGTTACAACACTGGCGTTGCCATGACGACCAGCAACACGAATAAATTTGAACCCGTCCTCACCACTCACACCAACAATACCACCTCTTCTACTGCCACCCCTGCAGTACAAACGCCCACTACAGCAGAAGAATTAGAATCATCCCTTAGAATATTGGCGTCCGAGCTTGGTTTTGATCCTTCCAAATTTACAGGTTCTGATTTGGATTATGTAAACATGGATGACTTCCTTAATACCTACAGTAAGTAACATTTTTATAAGATTTTCTTGGTGCTAATTCACATTTTATAGTTGCTCCAAAACCCGAACAATCCTAAATTCTCCCTTCATCCTCCCTGTATAAAAATGCTCTTACATAAAAAAAAAAACAAATGTTTTCCTTCTCATAGAGTTTTATATATAAAAAAAATGTATATTAATATAATTATAAATTAATAAATCGCCCTTTCGGGGAAGTCCTCAGTTTCCTTATTAGGAACTTCGGCTGGTTGGTTGATTTGATATAGCTTGTAGCTATAAAATCAAACAAAAAAAACATGAATAAGAAGTATAATTAACTATACCAAAAACATACCTATTTGATTTATAAACTCTTCTATCGAAGACTGGAAGTGGAAGGTAATCTTCCGACAAGATCTTGCTTATTCCGAAGAGCCATTTTGATCCCTGTTGATAGCTGTGGCATTGTTGAAAAGTCTACGGGGGCACTCATCATTAAAACACACTACCGCTCCTTTTACCTCTTCCCAGTGGCCATTTCTGTAGATATTCTGCTTAGTTGTTGGGCCAAAACACGAGCTACATGTCATTGTGGTATTGTATTCGTCAACGACCAATGAATAGTCAGACCTTTTAGATTCAATACGATCCAGCAAAGGCTTCAGCTTTCTACGCGTATGGCCTTTCATACCAGTGGTAATGCGGCTCCAGTTACCAATGAAACTTAAGACTAATACTCTTGGCATCTTACAGATATTGACACGGTATTTGGAATAGAGCTTTTGGTGAAACTTGTTTGTTCTTATGTCTCTTGTCACAGCCTCCTTCTGTTGCTTCTTCTTGTCAGTTGGCTTCTTATTCCTTATTCTTTTCTCTCTTTGCCTTGTCTGCGTCTTTAGTAAGTTTACACCATTAACTTGAT
>VCJM01001388.1:27425-43556 GCA_024139495.1 Backusella sp. ASU-2019c | reverse complement strand
AAAAAAAAAAAAAAAAAAAAAAACTTGAATTAATCAGCACGAATATAAGGTTTCAATTTTCTAAGTCGCTCAGCAGCTTGTTCTAATACGTCTTCAGTTTTACAGAAAGCGAATCGAGCAAAATCAGCAGCTAAAGGCCAGTGGTCCTTTTCGTAAAACTCGGATGGAGGGATTGAGCATACTCCAATTTCCTTTGTAAGCCAATAACAGGTTTTAAAATCTTTACCTCTACCATCCAATACCGATGGGAATGGATAGTTCTCAGGTACTTGAATTTTACTTGTATTGACCAAGATGTAATAGGCACCATCAGGAGAAGTGTAAGGAAGTCTTAGTTCATCGAATACTTCAGAGAGAATCTTTTTCTTCTTCAAATAATCATCTATTTGGTTTTGGAAAAGTGGTTCGGTGAGAGAGGCTTCGAGTCCAGCAGCAACAGCTTCTTGGCAAGGGGAGTTTACACAGAATAAGACTCGAGTTTGCGCAGCTAATGAATAATGGATCAAGTTTTCGGGACCAATTAACCATCCGATACGCCATCCAGTAGCAGCAAAGCTCTTTCCACCAGATCCGACTGTGATTGTACGCTCCCACAAGTCATCAATGTTTGCGATTCTGGGGAATCGCTCAAGTGGAGGGTAATAGAGTCGGTCGTACTATATTAAAGACAATTTAATATTCAACTTCATTCCTTATATATATATAAATATGAATACTAAATTAAACTTACGACTTCATCAGATAATACAAGAAGATCATGCTTTTTAGCAATCTTTCCAATTTCACGAAGTTCGCTCTCATCAAATACTTTTCCGACTGGATTATGTGGGGTATTCAATACAATCATCTTTGTTTTTGGAGTGACCTTTGATTCTAATTCATTCATATCTAATTTCCATTCACTCGATGATATCACACGATTGGCTGCATCGGTAGGAGGTCGAAGGGGTACAAATACAGCTTTGCCTCCATTCATTTCGATGTTTGACTTTAAAGAGTGGTTAATCACTACAAAATATAACCATAATTCTGACTTTTTTCTATATCTTACAATATATTGATCAAAAAATGGCTCCATGCAAATGACTTCATCACCTTCATTCAAGTAGCCTGCAAATGTAGCAAACATACCTATTCAAGTAATAACGTAATATTGTCAAGTAAATATACTGGGAATTTATTTGGTTAGATTCTCTCAGTACCTTCGTTTGCACCAGCTGTAACGAGAATTTCGGTCTCGGCATTTAATTCACGGTTAAACTGTTTGCTATACGAGGCTGCAAGAGCGTTTCTCAGTCTAGGACGACCCCGAGGATGGCTGTGTACATACACATCATCAGTCCAAAAACCAATATGATTTACATGCTATCTCTCGGTTCTTACCTATAATGATTGGCCTCAATGGTATCAAGTGCCTTTCTAGCTGCTTCCTGAATCACCGCAGGGGGACCAAAACTATCAACGTAGCAAAGTTAATAAATATGCCTCAGTAAAACGAGCTGCTAGTTGCTTGAATTCAAAAAAAACTATATCGTATGTACTTCATAAATCCTTGTCCAAGATTAACAGCCTGCGTCTCTGCAGCAAGAGGAGTGAAAATGGACCACACTAATGAAAAAATAGCATTGTGCCTGAAATGTCAAAATAACAGGAACATTCCCAGAATGAAAAGAACATGAGTTTACCATCTTTTGTAAAGTTTGAAACACGATCGGCAGGTCTGATTTTTGTTGTCATGGAAGTAGAGTATAAACGATGCCTTAAATGTAGAGAAGAGGAATAGGCACTAAAAGAAGAAAGCGATATCGCCCGAGATAGTCTGGTGGTCATGTTTGTGTTGGTTGTTTGCGACTATATATACTATTATTGCGTACTAAAAAAAGCCTCAAAATGGATAAGAAAAATATAGTATTTAAAGATTTAACAGGTTTAATGGATATAATAGGAAATAAAAGGGTATGAAGAGCACAGAAGCGCAGACAAAATGGGTATCAGATTCTCATCTTGTATTCTCTATTCTCGTGACTATCAAATTTATTAATTTTATCGTGTATTTGTAAATAGGTTTAAAGATCGGCAATCCAGGTTAGCTTCAGAATGTTATCAACAGACCATCTTTTAATAGGATTAGGGTCCAACATGGTATATATCATGGAGCGGCTCTGGTCATCTAGGACCTGAAATGCTGGGTATGTTTTTGCTGAAAAATGTTTCTTGAATAACCGAAAATTTGAGTCCGACTGCTGCGCTGAATAAAATGGTACACCATTAAGCCTCATGCAGAAATAAACGATACCAGCAGACCAAACATCCGCTTGACTGGCGTGATAACCCTTTTTGTAATTTATAAAGATCTCCGGTGCAATATAAGGTGTTGAACCACACAAGCCATCAGATAATCTACTATTAGCATCACTTTTTTGCCATGCTTCGCGATATACATCCGCTTCACCAAAATCTGAAATTTTTAATATTGGTAGACGACACCTTTTATTTCCTCCCTTCATTAATATTTGTTGATCTGATTCATTTGGGTAAGCCAATAGTAAATTTTCGGGCTTGATGTCTCGATGAGCAACGCCTAGGTTATGAAGATATGAAAGGCCTTCTAAGAGCTGTCTGAAGTAGATGTTGGTTGTTTTGGGACATGTTAGGTTACCCTGTTTAATAAATGTATAAAGGTCACCTTCTGAACACTAATAATCAAGAAAAGAAATTAATATCACATTGATTATGATCATCACAAGAATTCCATTATATTATTGCTATTCTTATATATGGTTATAAATAGAAATAGAAGTATACCATATGCACATTAACAAACTTACATATTCCATTATAGTACAATATCTTCCTTTTTTATCTTTTACCAAATCCAAAGTCTGCACAATGTTTGGATGATCCAAAGTGGAAGCAATACAAAATTCACTAATCAGTTTCTTCATAAAGCTTTTATCAGATTCTCGCACTTTTTTCTTTCGGAATGCTTTCACCGCATATGTTTGCATTTTTCCATTTGAATCAATACGACGAGTTAATTTGACGGCTGCCGTTGTGCCTGTACCAATAATACGCCGTTGTAGTATGCCATATTGATTGATATGTCGACATTCTACAAAGTCCATATTACTTGTCTTTTTTATACTAAGAAAGCATTGAATTGTTGACCAACTACCGCCGGATTTTTCTTTTGATGGATTAGGATTGCTATTTATTGTTTCTTTAGGGAATGGATCATTGTCTGATGTGAGTGTAACCGATAAGACTGAAGGTAGTTGAACTAATAGCTTTGCCATATTATAAAGAGTGGAAGGGGATTGAATGGAAATAATACAGTTAAAGGAAAGGGAAAGGGAAGAAAAGGTAAAGAAAAAGAAATTCAGGAGAGATATCAAGTTTAATATTAAAAAATATTTCTTTCTTTTTATTTGTTTAAATGTATTTTACATTTTGTCCCTTTTTTAAACGGTCCAAATCGTAGTAATTTCTTTTTTAAAAGGCAAGTCCATAGGTATTGTATACTTTTAAGAGGAAGTATAATGTACAATCGGTTCCTGGAAATTAGTGCTTGAATTTTACCGTTTTTAATTACTTTCTACGGCGGCTCTAGCAATCATTGGCACAAAGTGTGCACCTTGTCTGACATAAACCTGGCATTGAGGATAATAACTTCCTAAAACACGAGAAGCATCACGTGAGGATACTAGCAATTGAACAATTGCATATTTCCAAGTCTTTTATTATACAAAGAAAATATGTTTTATTGTTAGTCATATATTACCTCTTCATTGTACTTTCTCTTTACCTGTCCATGTTCTGTATCCTCCGTTGTCCTATCTAAAATATAATTCATAAATTCACTAGACTGAGCCATGAGCTATTTTAGAAAGTACTTTAAGTTAGAAATCACATGTAATCAATCAATTGATGTGCTTTATATTCAATATAATAACATTGCTACCTCAACACCCCAGCTGTGAGACGCAATAGATTGCATTAAAGCAAAAGATGCATTACGGATATCATCATCTGGTTGTTTGGCCTCTTTAATTAAAGCCAACAGTGTAGATGGGCGTCCTTTAAGTAAGAAAAAGAGTTAAAAAGAATATCGTAAACACGGCCAAATTTAATTTGCTAGCCTAAGTAAAATGAGCCTACCATTAATTTTATTATATATATTCACTGTTATCGTTTCAATATCATCATTATTCTCTTCTCTAAATTTGATTTGATTATGTTATTTTCAAGCATCTTATTAAAATTTAAAAAGATTCAAAAACTTACCTCACTTGAATTAATTTAGAAAGACTTTGAATAGAAACAGTCTTTGTTGAGCCAACAGCTGACTCAAATATTTGAATGAATCTATCAAGGGCTGGACTTTGTGAGACTAATAAAAGACCAGATGGGTGAGATCCTATTAAACCAAGACTAGCTATCGAAGCAATCTAGATGAAAAAGACGGCATGATTAAATAATAAGGTTCCATCCTTTTTTAGATAAACCCCCTCATTTCTCCTCTTTCTCGCCTTTCCTCCCTTTGTGTCATAACATACCAAAATTTCTTCATTTGCACTTTCAAGGCATTTTTTAACTACTTCCAAAATATGATATTTACTGTTGATTGGTTCAAATTGTACATCCTAAGAATATACCCCCACAACACGTATTATTACTATATGCATTTATTTACTGCTTTTTATATTTATTTACCTGATTTTGGCCGAGAGTACCAAAAAACTTTAAAATGGCACACTTTACCAACACAACAGCAATATCTTGTTCACCCTCATCACTAAGAATATTTGATAAATCCTCCAATAAATTCGCCTTTTCCAAAAACACCAATCCAGAAGGAGTGGCAGCAACCTAAATTATATATACGTGTAAGTTATAATATTTCAGACCCAATCCCACATGCTTTTCACCTCGTTTAATAGTTCAATTGCATTCATCTTTAACAATAAGTCATCTGACTGCATTTCCTTTGTAAATTCATACAAAAGACCAGATTCTTCGCACTGGTCAAAAGCTTGATCCGAACTTCCTGCTACTGCAATTATCAAAGAGTAAACTCGGAAACGAATAGTTCCATTCCTAATATTTTTATTGCTTAGATTAATATACTAACCTATTATTTTAATAACTTACACTTGTAAAAGCTGTCTTAACATTGTACTGCAAGTTGCGCCAAAAAATGCATCTTGTCCTGGTTTTGTCAGCGCAATCTTTTCTAATAAACTGGCTGCTTTGTTAGCTGTTCCGATATCCTGAAAGGCAACCGAGGCCACAATAAGCGGGAATATATCAGACTCAACCTATAAAATAGCAGGTTTGTCAGCATCTTTATCCCATAAGATTAAAACCACAAACATACCATATTTGTTATGAAGTCATCTGATGATAAGCACTTAAACACTTGTTGGATTGATAAATATCGAATTTCTGGTGTAAAATGGGTTAAACCTTGTAATAGGAAAGGCTTAATAATAAAATTAGTTGACCATATATACAAAGTAGAGTAATATTATCTACCTTGTTTTCATCAGAAATAATATCACTGTATGAAAAAGGTGTCAAGATACGATTAATGATATCACATAAAACGGTTGTCAGAGTGTCGTCCTCTACTGAGAAGCCGTTGTAAAATAAACCCAGTGGTACAACTGACAATATATGACCTGAAGTTTCCATTGAAATGGGATCTAATCTATGTCATTTAGTTTTTTTAGACAAACAAAAAAAATCCTAATACCCGAAAACAACTGACCTGTTAGTGTCGTCGAAAACGTCTGAAGAGTTGATATCTTCTCATTTAAAGGAACAGTAGAAGTAGGTTGAAGTACTTGAGCTACGTTCTCTACTGAACTAGTAGGTGCAGGTGACATAACGCGTAAAAATAAGAATAAAATGTATAAGATAAAGAGAAAATGAAAAAATAAAATAAAATCTGCTGGAACTTTTGATTGGATTACGTTGTCAGCAATGGCAATTTGAGATTTTTAAGATGGTAATTTGTAAAATATACACCTTATTCTTTGTAATAGATAAGCTTAAGTTAGCCCATAAAATGAACACCATTTCTATCACAGGTGGTTGTGTTGGCTGATAAGTGTAATTACCTCAGCATAGTAATAATTAAGATGCTATCATTTAATCTTTTTCTGTTCAAACCTTAACATAGCATTAACTAGCAAAAAACATAGTCATTATGTACATGCGCATAAGTATGCATATAATGGAAATAATACTTTATTATTGTCCTTCTTTATTTTAGCTGGAATATCTTTTTTTTTAGATTAAAGGAACAGCAGATTTCCATGTTGTCCACATCATCTTTCCCCAAACAAAGATAACAATTTGAACTCCCGTAATTTATTTTAAAGAACCGCATCTTCATATCGGAATCGTTTCTTCCCGCCAAAGTAATAATACCAATTGGTACTATTGGTACTATTACCATTAACCCATAGAATCTATTTTATTCGGATTAATTTGCATACTTTATACAAAACATATTATCACACTATTAATAGGCATGTAAATATTTGATGAGTATTTGTAAGAACAAAACAGGTTTGATCTGTAGGACATTTTAACCAAATGCAACAATCAGCTTATTCTGTTTAGTGCAATCATAAAATAGCTTAGTTTTGATATAATTTACAAGGGGAAATATATATAATACAATTTAGTCATATCACAGCAGAGTTAATAAATTGATGATATTTTCTTATAAAGTCTCCAACTTGTTATCAACTGTTAGGAGCCTTCAGTTTTAATTAAGTAGCACAACTCAATTCGTGTGTATGACTTGATATTTTAACCGAAAAGTAAAAGATTTTCTATTTCTCTTGTATTTGCAGAAGCTTAAATGCGATACAGAAGTATCCTTTTCTATAGGAAAATAAAAAATAAAGAAGTATCAACTCTTCTCAGTACTTGTTTGAATAAATATGTGCAATAGATAAAGAATCAAAACAAGAGGAGAATTAGTATCTTTGATAATACTACATCAAATAAAATAAAGTATAATTTTAAGGTGCTATAAAATTATCTCTGTTCATAAAACGAATATAGCCAATCAGTCACTTTTGATTGTCTCCTCCCTAAATAAAAGAAAAAAATAGGAAAAAAAACACTTAAATATTTTGTGGGACCTTGAATTATCGAGTCCATTTTTTAAAATTTATTTGTTTTGATTTTTATTTTTTAACTTCTTTCTTCTCTTTATATATTTATATACTTTATTTTTTATAATATAATATAGAGATATCAACTATGCTTCGTTCAGCTTCCCGTCTTTTGGCTACCAAGCGTGTAGCTTTCACACCCATGGTAGTTTAATATTCTCTTAAACCGTACTATTGATCCAAAACTAACCTATTATTCACCTATTTTATTGTTACTCTTTAACAGCGTGCCTTGTCCACCAGCATGCCTCGTTTCTCTGACAAGTTGAACCTCACCTTGCCTGAGTCCTCTTTCGAGATGTACAACGCTGAAAAGCCTGACTTGAACGTCGAAATCTCCAAGGATGAGTTGATGGATATGTACACCAAGATGACCACCATGAGACGCATGGAAATGGCTGCTGATGGTCTTTACAAGGCTAAGAAGATCCGTGGTTTCTGCCATTTATGTAACGGTCAGGTAAATATCGATAAAATAAATAAATAAAAATTGGGGAAGGGGTTGTTTTGGGTTCGTGCGGGCAAACGCGGGGGATACTGGGTAAACGAACCCCGCGTTTGATGTCACAACATACTAGCGGTGTTTCGATTGGGGGAAAGAATACTAAAAAAAAAATTTTTTTCTATCAATATAGGAAGCTGTCTCCGTTGGTATGGAGGCTGCCATCACTCACAGTGATCATGTCATTACTGCCTATAGATGTCACGGTTTCACTTACCTCCGTGGTGGTACTATCGAGAGCATCTTGGCTGAATTGATGGGTCGCAGCACTGGTATCTCCAAGGGTAAGGGTGGTTCCATGCACATGTTCGCCCCTTCTTTCTATGGTGGTAACGGTATTGTTGGTGCCCAGGTAAATACAAATACAAAATTCTCGAGGATGATTAAAAAGCAAATACTGAAAAGGAACGAATAATTAATAAATCATTACATTTTAAAAGGTTCCTCTTGGTGCTGGTGTTGCCTTCTCTCAGAAGTACCTCGGTGTTCCCTCCGTCACCTTCTCCCTCTATGGTGATGGTGCCTCTAACCAAGGTCAGGTCTTCGAAGCCTACAACATGGCTAAGCTTTGGGATCTTCCTTGCGTCTTCGTTTGTGAAAACAACAAGTACGGTATGGGTACCTCTGCTAAGAGATCCTCTGCCTCCACCGAGTACTTCAAGCGTGGTGATTACATCCCTGGTATTAAGGTAAATGGTATGGATGTTCTTTCTGTCTACAGAGCCTGTCAATGGGCCAAGGAATGGACTACCTCTGGTAAGGGTCCTCTTGTCATGGAATTGGCTACCTACCGTTATGGTGGTCACTCCATGTCTGATCCCGGAACCACTTACCGTACTCGTGAAGAAATCCAACACATGCGCTCCACCTCTGATCCTATCACTGGCTTGAAGCACATTTTGATTGAAAATGGTGTTGCCTCCGAAGCCGATCTTAAGGCTATTGATAAGGAAGCTCGTAAGATTGTCGATGAGGCTTTGAAGATTGCCGAAGCTGCCCCTGAACCTTCTCTCAAGGAATTCTACACTGATATCTACCAGCCCGGTTCTTGGCCCGCCCCCATTCGCGGTCGTGAACCCAACGAAATCTACCACTACTAATTTCAGTTTTCATGACTCTTTTTGCCCTACTTGAGATGACATTTTTTTAGAGAGAGAAAAAAATTAATAATAATTTGCATTTCTCGATATGGCTGATATTGTACAGTACTTCTTTTTTCTCACACACAACTATCATCCTTTCAAGATTAAAATAAAATTTTTTTAGTTACAATTTTTATTTTTTTTGAAGTGTTAAAATTTACTCTATTTGGAAGCTGACTTTTAGGTTACAACCGTCTGTTCCCGCAAGTAGGAACTTAATCACGAGTTGCTGATCCGCATTTTCTCAAAATTTCCCGCATAAATAGATTTAATCATTTCCCTGAAAATAGACTGGGAGCTTAACGTCTGAGCTTTCTAAAAGTAAAAGATGGATTGCGTCTGAGAACTAATTTATGTAAAGAAGTTATTTGAAAAACAATATAGAACACAATCATACACTTACGCCACTACACTTTTTCATGTATTTACATAAATGCTGCGTAATATATTCCATCAATATTATACCAGGAACATTTGTCACTTTGACATCAGCAGAGATTATCTAATTTAGCGGTCCTAACGTTTATATATCAAAACTTTACTTCTGAAAATAAATAATAATCTATCGAAAACTCACTCTTTTGTGAATGTATTTAGTTTAGGTTGGCGAAACTAAAAAGTAAAAATACTTCATTGTATTATGAAAAATAAAAACAATACATTTATTGATAAATTAGTCTATAGAAAGAAATTAGCAAATACTTTCTTAAGAGTACAGGTGGATAAAGTCCTTAATATTTGACTCATATATTTAAGAGTCATATTACCATTGAAGAAATAAATATAGTTGGCAGGTATATCATAACCAAGAGGTAATTTATGCAAAACCTGCAATCTGAGCACCTGATGGAAGTTCATTCAAGTAGCTTTCAAACACTTCATTAATATCTTGTGAGGACTGTTCTGGTAGAAGCCCATCTACACTATTTTCTACAGAGGGATCAGATATAACAATGATCTGTGAGTTCCAATCTACAGGGAAACTATCAATAATTGGCTCCTCAGTAAATGGAAAGGAAGGAGTGACTATAGCAGGTGGCTCTTGGATACCTTCTTTAAGGATATCAATGGTATTAATTAAAGGAATCCATTCGGGAGGGAAGCCATCAACAACTTGTTCTTCATCTGATGGAGGAGGAAGTGCTACTATGACAGGCTGTTTTTCGACTATTGGATGAGGATAAATATGTGCAATAGGTGGCTCTGCAATATCTAAGCCAGGGATTTCAACGGTACCAATCTGGCTAACGATTTGAGGGATCCATTCGGATGGAAAACCATCGATAATCGGCTCATCGACAAATGGAGAAGAAGGGAGCTCTATTACAGAGGGCCCTTCAATAAATGGATGAGGAGGATTCTCTATTATTGGAGGGATTGGTAGTAATTTAGTAATAATTTCTTTTGGCGGGAACCCTTCCACAACTTCTTCTGAGATTAATGGTGGAGAAGGGGTTACTACAGCAGGTGGAACAGTCTCAGCGGGTTCTATATCAATAATTATTGTGTACTTTAACTTTCCTATGGTATTTTATAAAAAGAAAACTTTATGATGTTTACCTCCACAATCTTCCTCTTTTTCAAACCATCCAGGGACAGGAACAGGAACAGGAACAGGGACGGGATAAATAGGAATACCAGGTGGATAAAACCCACCTTGAAAACCTGGGAAACCGCCTAAAAAACCGCCTAAAAAACCGCCTAGGTATCCACCACTATAGCTGCCATAACTCTCCCATGGAGGATGTTCATGACCTTCTTCAGTGCAATCTGGATCATGCTCATATTCTACATTTCTAGCCACAATGCGTGAACCTGAAAAACATATTAGGATTTAAGGCTGCTATTTTTGTCTCTATTTTTTTTTTTATATATTCTTTTCATAGCCCATATCAACACTATAATAAGTAGACATACCAATATCTATTTAACAAAAATCAGGTCCATTAATTAATACGGTAGAAAATAAACCTGACATAATATACATTGACTTACCCTTAGAATTATCCAATTTTACATTAGCGGAAACGGCAGCTGTACAAGCAATGACACTAAGTGTGATGAGACTGGTGCGCATGTCTAAGTAATACTATTGAAATAATTAAGAATCTCAAAATTTCAAGAAATGAAAGAAATAAAGCACCAAAATACGGTCTTTTTATCTCCCTTTCATAGCTAAAAATTTGGATTGAGACAATATATGTTGTAATTTCAAAGATAGAAATAAAATTAGGCATGCACAGTGGCTATACTCTCGGTTCGTATTTTAATACATTTTAAAGTTGAAGCACACCATTCGTGCTAGCACATTAATAATGTAATATATACTCTTTCAAAATCCATAGTAATTGATTGAACAGCCTTAACTTTGTTTTAGATGACTATTGTTATTATATTTAACATCAAATAAAATGTATTCCACTTCAATATTACTTTATAGGTCTGAATTGAAAACATGTATATAGTATAAAAATCGTCATTCTGAGACGACAAATATAAATACCATCCATTCCTGATTACTTGTTTATTTATTTGTTTTGTTTTCCTGATCAACGAACCTTCATCAGCCTGATGTTCCCTTGATATTTCTTTCTTTCCTGTTAAAGCAACCTGATAAATTCTTAACAATATCACCTTCCACAACGGGAAATTTTTGATCGAAATTCAACTTTTTGTCTTTTTCTTTTTACAAACATTTCAACATTTTTGTTACCAAATTGAAAAAAGCTGCATTAACTCAGATTTAAATGCTTTTTCTACTTGAATATATTTATCTTTCACATTAAAGGTAAGAACTAACAAAGTTATAACTATGATTATGATTGTATGCTTTATTTTTTATTACTTTCATTCTAAGAAAATAAAGAAAGATGCAAGAAATAAACTAGCTCTTTGCAAAGTTTTGCAATTAATGTTGATTGAATTTATGATATTAAGAGGGGAGAGTATAACAAGGTATTTAATCGCAGTCGCAATCCTCATCGTCACCTTCGGCATCACCTTCACCTTCACCTTCATCATCACCCTCATCGGCACCTTCGTCATCACAATCTTCACCTTCGCCTTCACCATCATCTTCACCTTCGTCTTCACCTTCACCTTCGTCTTCACCTTCACCCTCGTCTTCACCTTCATCACCATCTTCATCCTCGGGCTCATCGGCGTCATCACCATCCTCATCCTCGGGCTCATCGGCATCACCACCCTCTTCATTATCGCTATCCTCACCATCACCGCCATCGCCACCATTGCCACCTTCACAGTCAGCAGATCCATGGTAGTCGCCACCCTTGCTGAGGATGTGGCTGATAGCATCAACGTTAGCATTTGCAAGGAGACAGCTGACATCAGCATTGTTAGCAACGTTGTCAACAACACCATGAGCTTGGACATTGGTATTTTCAACATCAACAACAGGAGCAGCCAAAGCTGAAGAGAAAAGAGCAGAAGCAACGAAACCTAAGGTAATGATTTTTGCGTACATTTTTTTGTAGTTTCTAAGATTATTTATTAAATAAGTTAATATGAGATAATGAAGAAAAAAAAACCTCAACAGCAAAATTTTTGCTTCTTTTATATGTTAGATTGGATGAGGGACACGAACAACTAGGAGTAGTAAAGGTTCAAGGGATGACAGGGAGCTACTTGGATGTTTTCAAAATAGGAATGCAGTAAAAGAAAGATCGTATATACAAGATTTTGACGCCTTACATATTCTATTCAGAGCTATACCTAGTAGATATATTCCATTTACTAACTGTACATATGTTATACAGCTTTTTATACATACGAAGAATAGGATAAAAAAAAAAAGATTAAATGGCACCTCTTCAACTTAAAAAAATATACTTTATTTTCGTATTAAGGGAAAAAAAAATCAGAATCGTGTAGTTTTTAAAATAAAATAAAATAAAATAAAATAAGGTTTTTAGGCACATTTGAAAATATTTGATCATTATCAGTGGGTATATGCTGTTTTCTCAGCATTAAACTACCTTTTGATTATTTATCAAAAGGGGGCTGATCACACTCACACAGGACATTTTCTCCTACGTCTTTATCGGTAATTGCCCCTTATCTTGCTCTCTGCATTTGTCCAACTAACTGACAGACTTCTGATTTGAAAATAAACAACCTTTTACTGTTATGAAATGTTACTATTTTTTATTTTTTATTTTTACTGGTCCGTTGTTAGTTTTATTTAGATTTGACATAAGTACCCTATATTGAAATAATGAATAAAACTTCAAATCCTAATAATTGTTATATTTTTGATGATCGGAAATGGTAACGTTAGGAAAAACGGTAAGTATGCACTAGAGGCAACAGCGAATTACGAAGATCTTTTTTTTTTTTAGTATTTTGATAGTGCGTATTTGGCGGGCATTTACGATTAAGGTAAAGAGAAAAAAACATGTACCCGTTTGAGATCGTTCCAAGGTATTTTTTTTAAAAAAAAAAAAAAAATGATAATAATATACACAACCTAGAATTGTCTATTTTCCAAGACCTGTATAATAAGTGTCACAATAGCAATTAAAATAAGAATTTAAATCTGATGCGCAGGTAGTAATTGATCGCCGGCTCATGTCAAAACTTATTTATCAGACTAGTCACACGCTCATTCTTTATTAGATTGTTCCTTTGATCGAGTTGAAGCAATAATATATTCTCAAGATAAAAAAAAAAAAAGGCTAGAAATATGAAGCATTCTTTCTTTATTATTCTTTAAAATATAGATAGTAATGGTAAAAATGTTGTTATAGTAAACGCACACACCTATTAACGACCTGCTTTAGTTTACCCCCTGCTTTTAAAAGAATCGCAAATCTTAACTTAATTCCTGTGAAGAAAAAAAACTGACTTTATAGAATTTGTATTTCCCGATCAACTCTAATTGAATTACACTTTGAGAGTCGATGAATGTATTATTGTTATTTTTATTATATATAAATTGCATAACATGTAGCAAAGTGTTGAATAAAGAAAATATATAGCTTCAATTTAAACCAGGCGTAGGAATTCTTCAGGTGAGTTTTACTATTTTCAAGAAAGTGTATATCAAGGTGATTACTTGGCAAATGAAAATTGTCTAGGCTGTAATGTCAAATTAGTCAAAGCTATATTTCTGAGATTAGTCTATTGCTCTTTTTTCTTTTAAAAGAAGGGGAAATGTACTTTACTGATATCTAACTTTTTACCAGACATCTTTATTAGCATAAAGATTAACCACACAAAAACCAGGGGAAAGAGTACAAGTAAAACGAATATCAAAAGCAAAAAATCGACGATCAGTTATTCCTTTTAGGCAAGAAAAAAAAATGATGCTCTGGTATTTTCATAAGAATGAACATAATCAATCTTTATAGGAGACAAGGATATAAATTTATATTTATAAGACTGCCACTATTATTATTTATGTCAAACTTGAATGTGGCCTGCACAATCAATTTAAGACTACAAGGTCTAAAAAAAGAATTTATGGGAGAAATAAGCGGAACGGGCATAAAACAAATAAAAATGCATGCCTGTTGTAGTTCTATGCTTATTTATTTTTTAAGCACAATAAACAGTAAGTGTGTATGTGCAATATACTAAACAGTTGGATTGTTTGCTTGATAGTACTCATCCTACATATACAGTTGAGAAGCCTTTTTCAAAGAAAGAAAGCAAGAACAAAACAACTAAAATCGCCCCCTTACATGATTTACAACCACCATATTACTTGCTTAGTTGTATATGTTAATGATCAATGTTATTGTTTTCTTCATCCATGCCATGTCTATAACCATTCTCTTTCGCTAAAAGGCTATGCATGCACAGAAAGAAAAGAAAAAAGGTCTTTATTGACTAGTAAGCTACCTTTTATAGTACATACAAATGCTAGAAGATTATTAGAAGGAAGCGACTTTGTAATAAAAACGTACACGAATAAAAGGGTATGTCTACATATTTCTATATTGGTTTGTGCACTATACAGTGACTCCGTACGTAGTACACTTTTATTTATACAATTTCCCATATTCCAACTTTGAAACAAGGTTTTCTTTGCATATTTAAGTGAGTACAGACAATCACTCTTTCGTGTTAAATATAAACCAGTTTAAAGAAGAATATAAACTTGTTTTTCATCTATTTAGTTTGATGGACAATGTAAAAATAAAACACAGTTTATGTTAGCTTCTCTTTAAAATAATGTCAATTGATATTGTTATAAGAAAAGGATTGTATTTTAAGCCATTAATGATAATAAAAAAATCCTTCTAAAAAGGTACTGCTTACAAATAAGAAGCTATTCTATTTAATACAAAGTCTAGAGCATCATTATCTACTTATCTTAAAATTGTCACGAGAAGCTTGTTCAATCTCCTCTTTATTTATCAACTCTATTATATCTAAGAGTTTTTCCAACTTGATAATATTTGTATTTATATCCTTTTTTCCCTTAATACAAATAGTTTTGTTCTATTTTGAAAGGCAATAGAACATTCATTTTATGATGACATACTAAGCACTATCTTGGTTTAGTAAATCGTGCTCGTTATACAGTCATGGTAGCATCACTCGGATTTATGTTGGGTTTTCTATCTAGAATCAACCCCCTTTTTCGATATCAATAAAGTCCTATCGTTGTATTTATATTTGATGCGACCATGTGGTGCAAAGTATGTAGACCTTTACAATGCATATTAAGCGAAAAATGAAAGAAAGAAAAAAAAAAACAAGGAAGATTTACAATTTCAAGCTATGAGCATTAGGAGTAATTTCGACTTGTGACATTTAAATAAATAGAAATTGTTTCCGTATGTATATTTACTAGTTGGTTGTATCCATAAAAGTATACTATATTTGCATTCGATTACTTGAGTTTCATACATAAAGATCAGACTCAGTGTATATAAAAATATGCATTCAACTTTGAAGAGAGGAGATGCCCTAAAGAAAGGAGAAAAAAAGAAAAAACATGGCTTTTTCCTATTCTCTTAGTATTCTTCTCATTTCATTTTATCTTTGATAATAAATATCGAGGAAATAGATATGATCATGTTCTATTATTTTTATTAATGTTTAAATAGATGATGGAGATGAAGGACTCCCGGTAGTAGAACTGTATTGTATCAAATCAGAAATTGACACAATTTCTTGTAATCCATCATGAGCCTATAGACCAGGCATCGTGGATTTTCACAGCAACAACCAACTCATCATATGATTCCTCTTTTGTATTATAGATCTTTATTGTTTGTTTTCATCATGATGGCATCTTTGCAACAGAGTTACTGTACTCTACCAT
>VCJM01001386.1:47282-67166 GCA_024139495.1 Backusella sp. ASU-2019c | reverse complement strand
AAAAAAAAAAAAAAAAAAAAAAAAAAAAAAAAAAAAAAAAAAAAAACAAAAACAAAAACAAAAAACGATAACAACACAGGCTTATGATACGAAGCTGCTTTTGTTTTTACATTCCGCATACACACCTAATACTTTTATTACTATTATTATTCCCATCGCTTAACGCACTTATTTATAAAGTTGATTGCTCTATCATTATTTTTTACAATTGTTAATAAAAAAAATACAAACCTCGTCAATATCCAACAAGGACTCTCTCTTGAAACATTTTTAAATGTTTCATTGCGTGTTTGTTTTATTGGCTTAAAATCAAATGACAAACCGTCCATGAGAAATTAATCAATCCTATCGTTTGATGTGTAAAAACAATCAAATATTTTCGGTAGTCCATGTTTACGAGTAAGCAAGGCATTACTATCGAAAAAATTATTATACAAACCACATTACCTTCCAAGTATATCGTTATTTGACAAATAGAAAAAAGATGCATAATGAAGGAACTTATATTTCTTCTTGCATTATTATAATAAATTTGGTATACCAATGCATAACCCATTAGCGGTCCATATTTACACGCGAGCCAAAATGTTCATGTGGATAGTAACTTTTTATTTGTATTTCTGGAAACGGGGCCAACACAGATTTTTATCCACCCAAGAGTTCAAACCCTTTTTTATTTTGGGTTAAATGTACGCTTTTGAAATTGTCTTACTGAAGCAAAGCTTAGCGCGAAAACAGTTTTACAATGTTTCCATATCAAAAGCTCAGCAGCGAATTCGGAATATTTCTGACTAATGTTCGCTATGGATGGACATTTCTTTCGAATAAGATTTCGCCAAATGATTTGTATGCGCTTATGTAATATATTTCGTGCTACATGTTTGGAATTTAAGTCGTGCTCATGATATTGCCCTTTGAATTATTTTAAAGGATGAAAATGATTATACAGCACAAAAATAAAATTCTCTCGAGAATATACATGGCTTCATCCGTAGAAGTTAGTTAATATCTTATAGCATGATGCATAAATTGTAATGGTTTTCGTAATTAACAAGCTTTTTTTTCCCCACTTCGTCGTGAATCCCGCTTTTTCCAACCTCTATCTTTATAAAGCCAACATACAAACGAAATAGATGCAGAATGTTAAATGTAAGATGTTTCTTTTTAATCTATTTAGATCATATTGTATTTTGTAAATATGTATAAGAACAGAGTAGGGGAAATATAAAAAGGATCAATCTTTCTTTTTTCCCACCACACGGAAAATCAAAGAATGGGATATAGCAGAAAAAAATAATTATAAAGGAGAAAAGGAAAAAAAGAGATGTGAAATACAATGCGGTGGATAGTTGGGAGTTTTTTGTCATATAGATTTATGTATATATATCTGGGCTACGATGCTATTTAAAGCTTGTTTGCACTGGGATTGACGTTTTGTCTAGGCCAAGAGTATTGGTTAGTGGTATCGCGATGGTAACCGTACTTTGCAACAAAATCAACCAATTCCTTAGGACCACGAGAACCATATTCATAAGGTTTGATATTAACATCATTGTCATGTGCTTCAATCTTATGTAGCAAAGGAGTGAAAATCTTCCAGGCAATCTCCAATTCATCATCACGAACAAAGTTCGAATGATCGTTGCGGAGAACATCGAGAATAAGGGACTCATAAGCATCGGGGATAGAGAGCTCAGAGTAACGTTGATGGTATGAGAGATCCAAGTCTGTTTGGATAGTCTGATAAGACAAACCAGGCTGCTTGTTGTTAAACTTCATGTAAACGGCTTCATTGGGCTGGATACGAATGACAAGTTCGTTACGTGCAGAGCCGCTATATAAGTTACCAGCAACGTGATGGAACTGGAGACGTACTTCAACCTTGGCTTCATTCAAAGCCTTACCTGCCTTCAAGATAAAAGGAACACCCTCCCAACGCTCATTATTAATCCAGCAAACTGTGGCAGCAAAAGTAGGTGTAAGACTGTCCTTGTTCTTCAAGGTCTCATCTTCAAGATAACCAGGCTTTCCATTAGCTGCGACATATTGACCCAAAAGGGTGTCTTCAATTTGGATAGGCTGAATGCACTTGAGAACCTTAACTTTTTCGTCACGAATAGCCTCAGAGTCGGTAGAAATGGGACGCTCCATAGCAATCAAAGTAAGAACTTGCATTAAGTCTATATGGTATTATTATTGATAAGAGTTAAAACCTTATGTCGTCGTACGAAACTTTAATTTTCCCACTCCCATCACAATTTCCCTTTTCCCCTCACTTTATCTTATCTATAAAATCCACTTACGGTTTTGCATCACATCACGAATAATACCAAATTCATCAAAATATCCTCCACGACCTTCGGTTCCGAAAGGTTCTTTGAAAGTGATTTGTACGTTATCAATATAGGTACGATCCCAAGCATGACCGAACAATACGTTGGCAAAACGAATATTCATTACGTTCTTGACCATTTCCTTTCCAAGATAGTGGTCAATACGATAAATCTAATTTTATTCATCATTTAAAAGTTAGTTATGTTTTCAAGCAACACTAAATTAAAGTTTTTCTTTTGCTCTTATTACGACATGCTTACCTCATTTTCCTTAAAAAGAGCACCCAATTCACGACCCAACTCATTTGAGCTCTCAGAGTCATGACCAAAAGGCTTCTCTACAACAAGACGGTTGATGGCATTCTTGGAGTAAACATTACGCTTCAAACCCTTTGCAACAGGGACAAAGACGGAGGGAGGCAAGGCCATATAAAATACACGGTTTCTCTTATTTTCCTCTACACCTCTCTTTGTTTCACTTTCGCTAATGAACTTCTCTAGTCCTTGGAAAGATTCGTCCTGATCGTACTGGCCAGATACATAGTGGGTGATGCTTTTAAATTCTTCCAACTTTGCATCATCTTTTGCTTTAATATATTGAGTAATACGTTTTAGGTAATCTTCGTGTTCCATCTTTGTGCGTGCATAACCAATAATGTGAGTGTTTTTGGGTAAAAACCCATTGCGATAAAGACCAAAGAGAGCAGGATAAGTCTTCTTCTTTGCAAGGTCACCAGAAGCACCAAGGACTGTAAATGAAATAATATATAATCAGTAAATTCCTCCAAGAAATAGAAATTGACAGGGGGCTATTCTAATTCAAAATAAAAATCTGTCACTATCATTTTTGTCGATACATACCAACAATGGTAACAGAGTCTTGGAGTTCTTTTGCAACTTCTTCACGGAGTAATTCAACAGCAGTAGCCATATTAAAATTCGGTATTAATAGTGTGAGAAAAAAATGAAAAAAAAGGAAATAGGTTAAAGAAAAAGGAAAAAAAGGAAAAGGGAAAAAAATAGTAGAAAAAAATAACGTTGCTTTTATATATCTCGCTTTAACGTGATTGCATATTATTTTTGATGGCAGATTTCGATTTATAAGCTGTGTTCCTTAATTTCCTGTTCTTTTTTTGCTTTTTCTGACAAGCAGTGGCTTATCTTCATTGATGATGACGCCTGTTTCATATTACGCATGGTCGTTTTTGCTTATTTCGGCTGTAAATTTAGTAGTTATAATGAAAAGAAAAATACTTTCAAGAACTCAACTTCTTATGTTATAATGGAGAACAATTTGTTGTTTCCACTCTTGCTTTTTTTTCTTTTTTCAAAGAGTTACACTTTAGTAACACATTTTCATGGGAGCTGGCAATGGACATGGAGGACTGGTTTATTACGATTGTACTCCACGGATAAGTATTGCGAAATCATAAAGGGCCCAATCAACACGAGTTTCAAGTTAATTCGTCAAATTTTCTATTTTTTGATTGGATGTTTCCTAGAAAATTAAATGTCAAAAAAAAAGATGGACCCTGAAAAAATGGCCGGTACGATTTACTTTGCTACCTTCCGTATAAGTACCTATTCTCCTTCAATACCCGTTATATCCCGCTTTTCTTACTTGCTCATCTGATAACACCATTCAGAAATAATTACCCGATTTCTACCACGGTCGTATAAGAAAACAAGATCTTATCCTAAATGAAAATGAACACAGATAAGATAAAAGATTCTGTGTACCCAAATGATATGAGCTTAAAATTAGTTATGGCCTCTAGCATTACGTGTATACATGTATATTTGGAATAAGAACCCCAAAAATTTTTAATATTAGTAATTATTTATTTTATACTTAAATACGTAGTTTTTATAAAACAGAGAAACCTAAAATACAAAAACACGGATATATACTTTTTTTTATTAATGTTAATACTGCCATCTAACATTTCATGCATAAAAGAATTGAAAAGAAATATTACAAACAAATACACTTATCAAGAAAAAATGAGCTTACCTTTTAATACCAAAATAATGAGTCCAATTCCCCTTTAATATGGTTGAATTAAACACACTGATTTAGTGTCTATCTTAAAGATTGAACCATTTACCAAAGTAGAGTTTTAATTTTACAAGAGTATTTCGATTGCTTGAAAAAAAAAAAAGACCCCTTTTACTTCTAAAAATATGAAAATATAACATTTCTCTCTTTTAAGCGGGAATGACGTGAAGTTCTTTTTACAACTAATAGTATAATATATATGATGAGAGTAGTCAGATTTTAACGAAAAAACCTTAAACGGCATCTTTCGGATTCCTGTTGATTTATCGGCGGTTTTTCCTTGTTTACGAAAAAGAAAAAAATGAATTCAAATAAGATAACTTTCGTAAGTTTTCGATCCCCGGGTTTACTTTTGGGCATCTAATCTCATTATTTGACAAAGTTATGATAAAGCTTTAGACACTGAAATAAGGAGCTTTCGAAGTTCTTAAGTGTTTAGCCTGATCTTGTGTTTTTACTCTAGCAGACATAGGATATGGCTTGGATTTGTGACTTAAAAGTTATAGACAGCCTTTTATACATAATTTATTATTATGAATTGGAGTTACTTATTAAAAATATCATTTCTCATTTTTGGTTTTCGGAATAAGGCTTGTGTAAGAGAAAGTATGGATGAAAATATCAATGAACACACATTCCATCTATGACGTTAATCAATGATTCATTCTAAACGTACTCGTGTGAATAAATTATCTACCCGTCAATAAATTTATTCCGGGTTGTCTACACTTTTCTGAAAAAAACAATATCTTAATTTGTGGAAGTAGACGGAACCCCTTCAGTTGCTGAATCGTCAATAATAATAGTAACTCTACCGATATAGTTATTTTTACTGGAATTATTTAAATCGATCGCAATAATTGAGGAGTTGCCATACAGGAGAACCTGACAAATGTTGTTTTTTTTAGGTGGACTTTAATGTATTCCGTATTTCATGAGGTAGATTACATAGAATGACTCAACTTCCCAAGCATTCAATGTTGATACAAATACGGTAAGTAGTACACCAAGAACAGAGATCAGATCTGACAAGATCAGTGGAAACCTGTTGATAAATATAAAAAAATATTTAATAAATATGTATATATATAGCTAAGCCATGATACATATAGAGAATGGTATGAGAGCATAGATGTAAAATTTATACCCAGTAGCAGACGCTTTAAGAGACGGCCAATTGCTATTGGGAGTTTTGTCTTTGAATTTCCATTGCGATATACCTATCTTTGAAGAATACATTCTAGTTTTGATGTTTGATGTTTGATGTTTGATGTTTGATGTTTGGTGTTTTGAAATGTTCACTACTACAGTTTTGTTACCTCTAATTACTCTTAGAGAGTTTTCCATATTTAAATATGAAGGTAATATATTTGGCTCATTAAGAAAAAGTATGTCGATACAATACATGGATTTAGTTGTATTAGCCTTTGGAATAAATAAATATCAGTTACTTAGTCCTTATTAAAGTATCTACACAAATGTACTAAGTTAACAAAAGATAGAAAATCATTGTTGTATATTTTTATGAACTAAAGAATTAAAAGTATAGGATCGTTGTAATATAATATTGAAATGTGGATGAAAACTCTATTGCATGTGTTTAAATCATAAGCAGCTGGAATATACGGTGTGGTTTATTTGATACTACAGGAGAGTGTACATATCTGAAATAAGCACTCCTAACTGTTTGGTTAAATACAGTCACTATTTATTTCAAAATCGTCTTGGTAATTCAAGATAAAAATTGCTGAAATGAAAAGCCCTTATACAAAAGCATCATGGTAAAAAAAGAGCTGGGAGAGGGGGGGGTGAATCATTATAAAAAGTAGATCACTACCGCATCAACTAGAGGGATCATCAACGTTCAAACAGATCGATCGGTTATTCTCATGTGATGTATGACAGGAGGTACTTCCATAACAGCAACAAGCAACACATCGGATTCCGTACATTGGACTGGGCAGTTATTGTTATCTTAGACATTTGTAATCGGTTTCCAGGTGATTTTATTTTTTCTTCTTTTGTAAAAAATAATATATACCTTATGACATATAAATTATGGTAAAGTAACTAGCAAGTAAATGCACTTCAAGAAAGTAATCTTTGTAAGTTTACTAAGAGCTTTGTTCAAAATTGAAATGAAATAAGAAAGTATTTGTCTTTAAATTCTTAGTTTAATTTATAGGTTTCGTAACAACTAATATGTATTTATATATATAATTGCATCTGTAAAACTATGATACTTTTTGATAAATACAATATTACCACTGATTCTTAATTAGTGATTTTTTTTTTGGAAAAACTCTTCTATTGACTTGTAACCTCGATGTAAAAGTGTTTATCGCATGCATATACATTAGTTCAATGTGCTCATGCAACTCCAGTCGAATTAAAAAAGATAATGGTATATACAGTACCAAACAATTTACAGTTTTATACCAAAATAAAATGATGGTAAAATAAGCTATCTATATTAAATAAATTAAGGATGATAATAATTAAAGTGGGGTGGGATAGTATAACTAAGACATTGTTGGTATTGTTGACATTGGCATTGGGTCATTTTCATTTGTAATACAGACGCCAATAAGAGTGACAACCGTTGCCAACACAACACTGGAAGTCCATATGTGTATATACATGTGCTATGTGTATTGAGAGTTAGACATTTGTTCAAGTTGTAGCGCCATGCTGTAATTTTCTTTTGTCTACTTACCCGAGTGTACTTCAATACATTGGGATCTATTAATGCAGTCATATCTCTTGGCTTGTTGTCACCTATTTTCTCAACATCCCCTGTGTCCTTCTTAAAATCTTGATCTATTCCTCTGTTGACATCGTACTCAGCTAATTCATATAACGGAACCTGCCTGAAATTAAGAATACCACGTATGGTACAGAAATCTGCACGGTTTGAGAGTAAACTTGCTGCAAAGAAAAAGGTAAACCAAAATAGCGTTAAGCGATACCAGCGAGACAGGTGGTGAGAAAAAGTGTAATAGAGAATAAGAGGTATATGAACAAAATTGAAACATGCGCCAGCATACTGAATAATATTGTATCCATATCTGATGTTTTGAACGGCGTAGTGAATGAATGATTTAAAGCTTGATGTCTTTAAAATATTATAGATATGTTCATGTGCTTCGATAAATACATCTGGGTGTGTTGTTTGATTGCCGTAGAATATAATATATCTACTCATATAACCTTCAATATTTAACTCTTTGAAAGAGTCTTCATGAAAGAAAGTTTGGATGACTGTATTGATTTCATCTCTGAATGGTTGTTCAAATATAACGGTTTCTTGAAATTCACCAATGGCATCTTTTTCTTCGTTGTAGTTTATGTTTGTAGAATCATAGACTTTTAGGTCTTTATCTATTTTTGCCAAGAAATTTACACGAGCTGGACTGGGACGTTCTTTAGGTGGGGGAGATTTGGCTTTCTCGAATTCAGGTAGCTTATCGAACCGGTTTTTATAATCCAAATACCAGAAATAAAAATCGAGGTTTTCAGCAGAATGTTCTTTGTTTTGTAGGTAATATCTGAAATCCTGAAGAGAAATTGGCTGACAGGTAATTCCAGATAAAACATGGTCTATAAAAGTTTTAATATCTATACATGAAACAATATCACTGTTAGAAATTATACTTACCAAGATGGACATCCTTCAGTTCAGTTTTCTTGTTAGTGAACCATTTTCTAACTGAATCGCCATAGTCACTAAATACATAATCTACAGGCATGATTTTCTGTTCTGAATATATAGTTTTCAATTACTGAAGTTAAAGATATAGTCTTATTTGTTTTTGTTCGATGCAAAATGCGCGCTCTTTTATATTCAGGTTTACCAGTCTGAATTAGGTACATTACTCCTTAAGTTAGTTTCAGAATTCTAGAGAGCATATCAATTATCTTTATGGTAGCCGATTACAATAATAATACTAAATGCAAGGGGCTTTCTTGATTCGCTCTGTTCATAGAATGACTAGGTCTGTATGAATAAAGGAAATGTACCATTAAAAACCATGGCATCTATTACGATTACAATAAGCCATGAGTATATTTATGTGGAGCGTTTTTTTTTAAAGAAAAAAAAAATACATGAATAACAGCACTGCAAGGTCGAGCTTGTTTTTTATAATATTTACTTTTGAATAGTGTACATTAATTTAGTTACATTTGATCACCTTATGGCTGTATGTGTAGTTTCAGCATCTTAATTCTTAAAATTAAAAATAAGCCACCATATTTTTTTTTGTATAATTACGTTACATTTACGAATATATTAAATATATTTGTATACAATTATTAATTGTAAAGAAGCTTCGATCTTACGATCAATATACTCCTGGAGTTCCTCGAGCCGATCAATATATATTTAACCCTGAAATTTTGTTTCATAGAATTATTTTAATTCTAAATGCTATTGGCGATCGATATGCGCATTAGAGTTTGACTTGCAGAAAAACCAATAAACAAGAGCCAATGTAGTTATAGGCAAGTATATATTGCTATTTTGACTTACTCCTGGCATTGACTTAAGGGGCTTCGATGAGTGCTTTAAGCTACCTATTCTTTCTTTCTTTTTTATTTCTTCCCTGGGTTTCTTTACGAGGAAATCTAATATGTATGATTAATGACTTCCCACCCTTTTATTTCTAAAATGAAGAAAATAAATTTGCTTAATTAGATAGAATGCATTACTGGTGTTAAGAAAGTAATATAAACTACAAGCATAACTAGTTACCTAATTGGTTCTAATATAATATATAGTCATGTCTACATTAAATGAAAGACTTAGCAGCGATGATATCAAAAAATAAAACGAAGACTTTCTGTTATGATTTGTATGATCGTCGGATTAGAGTGGATCACCATTCAAAATTAATTCCATCGATCTTGGTGGCCCAGTCTTTATTAGGAAATGGCACTAATAAACTTTGTCTCCGTTTTTAAGATTCCATGATTGGCACTTTTCCGTTGAAAGGGTTATAAAAACACCTTCCGATTTAAAGAAATGAAATATCACCCCTCAAAATGCATAATTTTTCAGGCGCATAGATCCTTTTTAAATAAAAAAGAACTAAACTGTCAATATAATAACCATGTTATAAGTGATTGTTTTTGCAGTTATTATTTTTTGAAAACTAAGCTTCTCCTCTTACACTTGTACTATTTTCACAAACACTGATAGATGGTCATCGTACAATGAGGTACATTAAAAGATCGGTAACCTAAATGTAGTTCGTTTATTATGAAAAAAAGAAAAGTCCTTGCCATTTACTAGTCATTCTCCCTTTTCTTGAGTGGGTATCTTACTTAATTTTAAAATTTGTAACCTCGCAGTCCCACTCGTTGAAAAACTGTAACAAAATACAAAAAAAGTATGCTTTAATAACATGACCCTTACAGGTGTAGCACGAGTTGCTTCTTTTTTGTTAGTATCTTTGTCTCAACTACTTTATGCTTTCCATCTACTTAAATAATAGTAGAGTCAATAATAAGACTTAGTATTGCCTTCCCTTCGTAGACTATTTTCTATCGACCGTTTTACAATGTAATAGACCTTTCTCAATGAGCGAATTATTCTTTCAGGTTCCAATATTATAAAGGTACTGGAAATACATGTAGTAAATTTATCTTGGCAACTATTATAATGACCTGAATTTATTTTTAAAGCTTCACAATATAACAAAAATAATTATTCATTTGTAACATGTTAATATGATATAAAAAATAAAACTGAATCAATGCTATATACTTTTAAGATTAAAATGCTTTATTATTACAAGATATTATAATTATAATTACTATTTCGTTAGGTTCTCACTTGATATGTTATTTATTATAACAGAAGTACTAACTTCCATTTATTCTTCTTAAAAAGACAAATAGGTAAAGCTAAGTGTGATAATAGAAATAGCAAGTAAGATAGTTTGAGTGGCTGGAAGGAACATGAAAGCTCCGCTGGTATGAAGCATGACAGGTCTTGAACGTAAGCTAATACCCTTGGGGAATCCTTCGGTTACAGCAGTTTCGGTTACTGTTAACCAGAAAGTCTCATTCAAACCATGAGGAACCTTCATTGTATAGGTCGAATTCAACATAAAACTAAGTTGGACACCAGTCGAGTTCCCGGATGGGATTGATTCTCCAGTGGTGATATTCTGAATAAGTGAAGTTACTCCTGCGTCCTGCCAGAGTGAAACATCGATGGTGTAGTTACCGGTACCCATGTTTTGGTATTGATAAACGATATCAACATTTTTTCCAGCATCTACGGTACCATTCTGGGAGGGTGAGAGGATTTCAGGGCCCAATTGAGCTTTAACCTGTTGACTCCACAATGCCAATGAAAGGAAGGTGGATATTAAAGCAATATATATTTTGTTTGCAAACATTAAAGGACTGAAGTAAAAAGGAAAGGCGGTTTTCAAAAGAAAAAAAAAAACGAAAAACGAATTTCAAGTAAAAGAAAAAAGAAGTAGATCAAGTGAAGAAAAAGGTAAAAAGAAAATAAAAATGAATTGTGCACCTTATTTCAACAGCGGGGTATAGAGTAGATTTTCGTTTAACTATTCTTTTTCAAAAAAGCACATGCTTAGAGAATACAATGGTAACACAACACAGAAATGTTGATTATTTTTGGCAACTCCATTTGCTCAATTTCTTTATTGTAATCCTTGTGAAACATATTAGGATCAAAGCTCCCAATAAAAAAAATATTGGGGAGAAGAGAAAACTTTCTAAACCACAACAACGATAAATGAGAAAGAAAAGAAATAATAGGTAAGGTTAATGAAGGCTACGAGGAAGCTATCAAGAAAGATGGAAATACTTATTTCAACAAGTTTCTTTTTTTAGCTTTTGAAAAATCATCATTGGCTGATTGCCATTGTTCTCAGGACTCTGAGCATTGATGTTACATACTTAAAAGTTGTGTAAACAGAAGAAACCTTGACATACAAAGCACCCAAACCTGGATTCCATACACTGTTTTCTCTATCATCCCATAAAACGAGATAAAAAGGAGGCTAACTATTGTTGATTGGCTAGGAATGATTGAAGGTGCATTGTTTGTAACTTTTAGTTAGTGAGTATAACGGGTAAATGAGCGCAGTGCATCACTTTCCACATTTTCATAGAGCTATTCTCTTTTTATAATTAGTGCTAAAAGAAATTAGCTATGGATCAAAGACTGTGATCTGGACAATATTTAATATCTTTATATTGGTTTTTAAGACGTGTAAACTGAATTAATCATCTCAGGAGAATTCAAACGTAAACTTAAAATATACAATGATTCATTCTGGATGAATGCGAAAACTAAAATCTTAATTTTATCTTATGGCACAAAATTTTGAACTTTCCATCTTGAAAACGATATTATTAAACAACAATTAGTTGTAATAAGAAATAACGAGCACCTTAGAATAATACATTGAACCTGTTTTGTATAAATAAGAGTTTGATATTCATGAAAAGTTCTCATAAATTAAGTGAACGCTTTTCCCAGACTCAATGTTCCACCATTCGCTCATGCTGTGAATGTTGAGTCTCAACTTGTATATTTTTCACTGTAAAAGGAATTTTTATAATTAGATGTATTTTTGTTCGAAGAGGTCACACAAGTCTAATAGGAAATTTTTATTCTTATTTTTAAAGATGACAAGCTTAATTTCAAAAATAGAAGTGATTTCTCTCTCTTTTTTTTTTTTTCGTATCGCTATACTAAGCTTAATGTATTAAGAGATCTGTTACTAATTTTGAATTTTATGCACTGTAATTAGCTACTTCATTCAGCTATACACTCTTAAAAGCACCTACTTATTCCAAGAAACAGCACAACTTAATGATAAAAAAAGCATTCGACTTTAAAAATCATGCGCTAAGAAATCTGATGCCGTATGAGTACAATAAATATTTATTAATAATTAAAAGTTAAATTTGAATTTTCCATTGCTGTTAATAAGACCAAAGTGTTTTTCAATGTTGTATTGGCCTCCATCCTTCCATTCTGAATCTTGCCATTCAAAGTAATAGTATTTCAATTTGGATTTGGAAAGCGCAGAAACGTACTTTTGAGCGTTTGAAGTACTAGGCTTTGATTTTTGATTGCTTGAACCAGCAGTGGGCCAACCAGTTTCTGTGACAAGAATTTCTTTGGATCCAGCTGTTTTTTTAAAATTACTGACCTGGGCGTTCAAGTTAGACATGGCATCACTTTCAGTGACGCCGCCAAAAAACGGATGAATGTTGACAGCGAGAAAGTCAGAGGCGGCAATCAGTTCCTTGGAAAATGAGGTAGTGATTTCAGCTGTGCCAACCTTGAATCCATGAGCAAATTTCTTAACAGCCTTGATTTTATTTATCAAGGTAGATGCAGACATGCCACCACTGAAAACAACCTCGTTTCCTACCAATATTCCACTTATAGCAGAGTTGCCTTTGTTCTTTGTCAAGACGGCTTTTAACTTTGAGATTTCTTGTTCGTCTTTTGATGAGCCATCAAGCCATACGGCAGCCAGCACCGTCATACCACCCTCCTTTTTAATGGCCTTCAATATGGCATCCAACTGGTCACACTCTTGAGAATAAGTTCGAATGTTTTTGATGCCATGACTCTTCATAGAGTGAATTGATTTTGCAACCTCCTTGGCTGACATACATGATCCATCAGAATTGTGGCCCGTAAAAGTTACGCCATAAAGACTTGACGATCCACTACGGGGTTCGAGAGGAAGTGCTTGAGTCAGGCTAGCCAAAGTTACTGCAAGAGAAAAAATGGCTGTGAAACGCATTTGTAATGTACCACGAAATAAATAAATAAAAAAAAAGTATCAAAGGAATGGAATAGTTTACAATGAAAGCTGTACCGGCAGCAATTTAAAAGAGATGAGTAAATGAATAATGGACAAAGACGATGGATGTCTTTACTAAAGGGTGTTGGATATTTATACAAAAATTAATTTTATTACCGATCAGTCCGCATGTTACACTCACCCCTGAGTGGCATCAATTGAAGTGATATGATTTGCCGCTGAGATTTGTAATAAATGAAGTTCATTATTATTTTCATTCTGAAGAGGAAATGTGTATGCTTCTTTGATATCTCAATAAGCTAATAACTGATTTATCTACTTGATGTTGTATTTTTTTTTAAAAGTCAATATCTTGTTAATCTTTCTATTTAATGAAACTTTTTTATAGTTCTATTTTTTATATTAAAAAAAAATTAAAAGGGTTTAATCTAGGCCGTCAATATGCCATTCTACTGTTCGTATCGTTGGGAATAATTAGGCTTTCCATAAAGGCTTGGATCCAGAACGTTAATATATATTTAATTACTTCTGATTTCTGTTGTTTTATGGTTTTAAATTTACACTTTACTAGCTATCAATCGAATATAAGCGTGTTTTTAACTTGGAAGTGTTTTTTTTTTCTACTCAAGGTGGGTACAGAATATAGGGTAAACTTAAATAAGTATTTTACTTGATGATCGTATCTTATTTCTTTAGATAGATATACTTGTTTATAAATCTCTCTCTCTCTTTAATTTTCTCTTTAAAGAATAAAAGAAAAAGAAAAGAAAGATTAAATAATGGGTGCTTGACGGGCATGTCATTCTCGGATTATATCTCGGGACATTGGTAATGTTCGAGAAATCAATGTTAAAAAATATAAAAAGGAGGAAGGTGTGGCAAAGTATGTATTTTTTTACCCAGTTTTAAGTATCACTCTTTGTGTTCTAAAAAGATTATTGTTATTATCAGCAATATTATTAAATGTTGCACATTTTGATTCATATTATTGAGAAGTATGCGTTAAAGCATTTGAATCATGCAAATGGCTTATATAAAAACATGATCATGTCACCTCACATTAAATCAACATGTTTGGTTCTATTTACTAAAAAAAAGAAATATCATGTAATTATTAACATTATTAATATGAGCATGGTGAATCTATCTGGCTGATATTATGAGGAACTCATTCTTGGAGTTGCGTGCAATGACACCATTAAATGTTGCTATTTTAATTTTAGATATATATATATCTACTCTTATGGATACCAGTTTGATTCAAGATAAAAAGTTGTCCGACGCAAGGCGAAGCCTATTTCTAAATATGAGATGTCTACTTATATATATGTCTATACATTTAAGCTGGAAAAGAGTGACTTCCTTATAAAAAATAGACGAAGATGAACTGTTGATATTTCCTTTAATTAATGATGGGATACAAGTATTGGCCTTTTAAGCAGATTGAGTATATAGTTTATTAGATATAATCAAGCTGATGAGAAAGTAAAAGCCATTGATGTGTTGTGTTGCCATAGAACTTTCAATGTAAAGCTTATTTTCTTTTAATTAAAGTTACTTTTGGTCTCCTTATTGAATTCGCTTTGTACGACAAATAGTGCCACACTCTATATTTATTTCATTTTTTTTTTTTCATTTTTTCTGAAACTCTTCTTTTCTCTTTTGTTGCTCAACATCATGCTAACAAAATTACCGGTGGATGTTGCTATTTATATTATACAATGTCTAGAAATAAAAGATAAAAACCATATGATGGAGACTTGCACCTACTTACGAGATTTAATCTTGCATAATGCTATTTGCTGGTCCCACTTGAACTTCCGTCCACATCACTCTATATCAGAGAACACCCTGTTATACTTTATTAATAGGTACCTACTACCGAAAGATGATACTGTTGACAACCAAGTTACAAGAGTTAAATGCGTTGTTTTTCTCGACCTGAGCGGATGCCAATATCTATCAAGCAGATTTATATGTTGGATACTAAATTTATTTACAGGACTACGAGAGCTTAGGCTGAATCAGTTTGGATCACCAGAGATTATGGAGAACAGAGCAATGGGTTCATTCCACAGCATAATACTGGAATCGTTTGGAATAATCTTTTATAATTCACAATTGCCTACACTCAGGGTGTGTGATTCGACGTCAGATACCGCAGCAAAGTTTATTTTATTACAGAACGAGTTGACAAAGCCAAAGAACCAATTTTTTGAAATTCAAGAAACTGGTATAGTTTATAATCAGCATTACGGTAGAATTGGCCTAGGGGTTTCTTTCGAGGAGCTAGGAGGCACACTTGGAGACTTGACTCAGCTTATGTCCCTATGCTTGCATCATAAAAATATCCACCCCGATGATAGTATCTCTTGGATTCATCGGTTGAACAAGTTGACGGATCTGGATATTTCATTTTGTACTATTCAACCCCGTGTGCTCACACAACTGATAAAGGAAACCATCCCCCGACTAAAGTCACTAAAACTAATGGATATTAAGATTACAGAACCAGATTTAAATATCATCAAAGAGCAAGGATCAATGCTTGAATGCCTTCACCTGTTTTGTGGATTCAGTTTTAGACCCAATAATAGTTTAGTAGGAATTGTTGGAGATACCGTTGGCAATTTACCAAACCTTACTGAGCTCAAGTTGTATTCTCAAGGCAGTGAAACACTTGACGCTATTGCATTAAGCCTCAACCCTCGAATATTTCAAAAGTTGTATCTATCCACTTTTACAAAAACAACTTGTACGGTGGGCCGAGCATCGATATCACCTTGCGGAAATAGACCTAGAGGAGCCATACGTCAAAGAAGGGAGTTCTCCGGAGCTCCCATAACAAGGAATGGTATTGATCATATTGCGCGCTGTACTCAACTTACAGAACTCCGTCTTGGCTCCATCGTTTTGGAAGATGAGAGCTTATCTACTTTATATCGGTCTCTTTGCTCGCTTGAGGTGCTTGAACTACGAGGCTGTCAAGGCAATTCCGATTCAAACTCATCTACTCGTTCGACATCAAACAGACTGCTCGCTGACATTGACAAACTGACAAAGCTCAAGGAGTTGCATCTGTATTCGATAACCGTACATGTCTTTCCCATAGAGTGTATTAATAATATAAAGTCACTAGAGTATCTTACTCTTTATGACTCTGGGCCTTTTATAGAATCAAGTGGTGCCGTTGAATACTGGCTAACGGAGATGGACAAGTTGAATATTCTTGTTTTATCGCAATTGTCGAAACCTACCTCTCTTTGGCTTACCTATATAAATCTGATCTTTTCAGAAAACAAGACAGATTACCACAACGTGATTTTTAAACGTGTTTGCCGCACAAAGACGTGGAATGTTCTATAAATAAAATAAAATAAAATAAAATGATCTATTCGTTGTCATTGTTTGGCAACTTGAGCCGTGTCGTTTCGACTCTTTTTAAAGCTAGTTTATTGATTGAAGGAACCAGCAATAAAGTTTTACTTGCAATGACATGCATTCACAAATGACTTGGCTGATGATGCAAACCAAACCAAATTTTCATTTTTTAAATTATGTTTGCTAAAAATATTTACCGGATCATCCCTTTACGTCCTTTTATGGCATATTCGTTCTTGCAAGAAAAGAACATCAAGATACAAAGACGCACAAATATGTGAATAGTTCTATTAGAAAGGGTATTTAAAAGAAATAATAAAAAGAAGAGGGCTTCTTGATGCTTGAGATTTTTTATTTATTGGAGTTTGATTCGACTTCGGCCAAAGCCTTCTTGAGTTCCTCGCTTTCATGATCGAATCTGAGACCAGTTTGAAAGGCCTCGGATGCCTCTTCGACTCTTCCCAGGCCGACCAAAGCCTTTCCCTTTCTAAACCAACCCTTGCTCCATTCACGCTTTAAGCGGGTGACCATCTCAGCATCGACGTAGGCCTCGACAAAATTCTGGAGTGACATGTAGGCGGCAGATCTGTTGCTAAGCACGGGAGCGAGTTCCTCTCTGACATATTGAAACGCAAGGGGTTCCCACAGCGGACGAGACCAAGATAATTCAACTGCCATCGTGTAGAACCGAATCGCTTCCTTAAAGTTGTTTTGTTTGAAATACTTGTTTCCTTCTTCTTTCAGTCGAGTCACTTGGGCGTTTCGTGTTGGGTTGGGGGCGTTGGGTGCTGGTAGCTCTTTCACTTGCTTCAAAGTCGCCGCTAAAGCGTTGTGTCCCGTCCAATCGGCTTTACAAGCATCGCAGAGCTCGAGTCCATGTCCTTTACACAAAATACGCTCTCCGTCCTTTGAGACGCTTACATCCAAAATACTTGCCATTTTATTTTACTTTGGGATGTCCTTTTTTCAAAAAAAACAAAAAAACAAAAAGAATGAAAAAGAATGAAAAGAATTGGTTGTATGACAAAATGGACTTTGTATTTTTTTATTGCCGAAATGGCATCAAAAACGTCACCTTTTTCTCTGTTCAACTCTTTTTCGCTTTTTATTTTGTACTCCAGAATTTCATCCACTTAAAAGATGCCAATTCACGAGGTATTTTATTGTTTAAATCATTCATTATTTCAAATAAATAGCAACATTGGTAATAATATATATTACCAACAATGATAAGGATAATCCAGATAGTCTGCTGGCTAAAGTGAATAGAGTATGGATAAATAATGACAACATCAAAAAAACAGCCTGTTCTAAGATTGCCAAATATAGGAACCTTGTCTTGTTGACTTTATGGAATCTCCTCTTATTTATAAAACGTATGTTATGTGTACATCATTGTAGTTAACTATCGGTACTGATATTTATTAATAAATACAGTAATGATCTTGATATAATTGTTGACTATTACCATGTAAACAACCTTCCAGATTCACTGGCTGACTGGTCCTTTAACTTGGTCAAGTCAAACCTGTATCACATGTAAGTGAATAAACCCACAAGTGGCTAAATAAGCTGTTGAAACAATATCATTACAAGATATAAAGACACAAACGATGGTTGGGACGATCAACAAAAACGAAGCGAAATGCTTGCTCCTGAAGCCCGGTATTTGATTGCGAGAAGTGCGAATGATCCTAATGATCTAAAAGGATTCCTCTTGTTTCAAATGGTTCAAGAGGAAACAATGGACGACGATGTCAATGCCAACTGTGCTTATTGGTAAATAGCGACATGTTTAGTAATAGCGAAATCTAAAGACTCTATAGTTATGAGATACAGTTGGCTGAAGGTGCGAGAGGACAAGGATTGGGCGAGTACTTGATGAATTTACTAAGCCGTATTGGGACACATTGGAAAATGGACAAGGTGATGCTGACGGTATTCAAAGGTAGAAATAGAAGGCTTAGCCAATCATCATTATTATTGGCATATTTCTAAATGGTTGCTATAGCAAACAAAGGCGCATTCAAATTTTATATAAACAAGCTAGGGTAAAGCACCATTGATAACATCTCGTCTATATTATTCTAATGCACTTTTATCAAAGGTTTGAGTTGGATGAGATATCACCAGGAGAATGCTTGCCACCAAGAAAGGCACGTTTATTCGACTATGAACTCTTAAGCAAACCATGCTAGAATATCAGTTTAGTGATATCGAGCAAGAGAGGATGTCTGCTGAAAATATAAAAGACATGACAATTACATTTGTAAAATAAAGTTTTAATTTACTCGAAAGAGGCGAGCACCTACTGGTACTTTTTAAAAATAAAAATAATGAAATCAAGTCCAACCACTTTTCATATTACATGAAAAAGAGGTTTGGTTTAAAGATAACGCTTATGTACAAATGAGTATTATAATTGTTAATATTTTTATTATTGTTATTATACTAATAAAGCATCAATTGACATGATACGACGGACGGTGAGGGCTCTGACTGATGCACGGTCGGCTGTTGCCATTTTTTCCTTCTTTTTCGGACAAATACATCTTTTATGTAAATTTTTGTTTTTGCGTTTTTCTCTACATTGATTGCATTGTGTAAGCGGTCGTCCCTTTTTTCGGACTGCAATTAAAGTCCTTTCTAGATGGTCACATCTAGAAGACCGATGGCCCTACCATTATAAGAGGAAAGAGAGTACATTAGTTTTTTATTGATTTATTACGATGGATGAACCTTTACTTTGATACACGCTACAAAGGAATACATAAGTGATCATGCCTTTTGTCAAATACGGTGTTATAACTTACAGCTACAGGCATATTTCTTTTGGTCAAAAATAAGCATTATTTTTTTTTTAAAAAAAGCATAAAAGAGTAAAGAGAAAGGTAGAGAAGAAAACGGAAGCAAGTAAATTACTAGTTTATATATAAACAAAAGTGAGAGTGATTAGAGACTATAAAACCTGATTTTTTTTATCTCTTTATGCTTTAATAACGCATGGATAGGCTCTTTTTTTTAAACAGTGATTTATCTTAATTCAGTAATTTCTTTCAGTTGTTAGACGAGGCAGTTTTGCGATTAGCTGAATTGTTGCTTTTAGTTACTAAATATGATAAATACATGTATTTGATATCACTGAATCCATACTATCGTATTGATAGGAAGCAAAAAATATTATATTTAAGAAATCGCAACATGGCATAGTATGCAATAAAGACTTTTGTCAAGTTCCATTCTCAAAGTCTAAATATAGTGACGTTGATCTTCACTTTTATTA
>VCJM01001386.1:9770-33922 GCA_024139495.1 Backusella sp. ASU-2019c | reverse complement strand
TTTTTGGTTTTTTTTTTTTTTTTTTTTTTAAAAAAAAACATTACATATAAGTTTTTCTCTTTTTCCACGTTGTAGGGATATAATTTTAGTTTATCTCATGTCGCACACAATAATTTAACATTTCAACAAGACATGACACTGCGTTTACTACTACTGTTATTATTTTATAAAAAGTAGGTGGCAGTGCTGATTTAGTTGTATTGTATAAGCATTTGGCGTAACATTATTGAATATTATTCAAATGAGTCGTTTTTTTATTTATTTTTGTTCTTACGCATAATGCTTTTCTTTCAATCTTATTAAACAGAGACAACTCAGACTTTTTGTAGTCGGGTTTTATTGTTCCTGAACATGAACATTCATCCGAAAGCGAAAATTGTTATTATACAAAATGCTCATGATACACTTTTTGTGAAGTAATTTCGTCCCATAAAATAGTACAGGCCAAATGTTTTTTTTTTTCAATTATGCAAACTTGGGTTTCTAGATAAATATAGCTAGCAGCAAAAAAAGAAAATAGTCTGCAAGATTGTTTTGCGAAGACATGTACATTAAAGAAGTAATGCAATATCTAGTTTTACGCTTTACTATCTAAAAAATCAAGTGAATGCATTCACATACTTAATTTTTTTAAATGAACGTATAAGTTTTTTCTTTACATATAAAATTGTATTCCTTTACCATTAATGTGATGGCAACTTTACAGGCTCTCCTCATAAATAGATTGGATAGTCCTTATTTTATATGAAACATGGAATCATGCTTTTGAATAAACGAGGTGATGCTGGTTTCAATTATAGAATATGAATTATTAAGTGCTTATTTGTATCTTTAAAATGCAAATCATCACATAATAATGATGAGCATGGATGATTCATTTATCTACTTAAATAAACCATGTTTCATTCGAGTTTGTACTCACTCATATTGTGGATAATGAAAGATAAAAACTTGCATCATTGATCAGGAGAAAGTAGATCAAGAAAAGGGAGTTAATTGAGTATGTTGAAACGATTAATAATTTAGCAAAATAAAAAAAGAACTTTGAATTGAGACGCATAAAAGTATGTATCGTTTTCTTTTTTTAAAAGAAAATAAATGTATTAAGGGTTAGTAATGCGAGTTTTAAAATGCATTGCAGTAAAGATGTTTTAAGTTTTTGATCTTGGCAGGAGGATGATTGACCTCGGGCAAAAGTAGAGGGTTTGTTTAGCAGAAAAACTTTCTCCTAGTTTAAATACAAAATTAATTATATGGTAACCAAGGATTAGAAGTATATGAATTTGTAAATTACTCAAAATTTGGAAGCTTAGAATTATTATAGGCACACACGAGAAAGGGAAACTTTAAAATAACAGAAAAAAAAGTTCGGATAAATGTCGTATTAAAAGTAAAGTCTTTGTTTAATTTCACCCCTCTTCTTTTGTGCCTCCTCTTCTTACTCCCCAGTCTTAAAGTCTAAGCAGTTATTGAGCACTATTTTTTACTCATCGCTTATTATCTTTTATATGACTGTCTGACTTGAAGTAGAAGGTATTAAGAGTGGCAACCAATTGATCATTAAAACGATAGCCTATTTTCTATTATCATCTAATCGTCGTTGTAGTACCATCGAACCACAAAACGAACGAATGGTTAGATCAATAAATGGCATTATAGTTGTGACTAGCAACATTTTAACAAGTGAGATAAAATACTCATTAACATCCATCGCACTTGATAAATATTCTCAAGAACTTTGAGAGGGAGCCATTTCATATAAAAATCTGTAATTTGTCATCACCAGAGCCTTTGTGTGACTATTTTTTAAAGCCCTTCCGCATTGAAAGTTTCAAGCATTGATAGTGTTTTATCTTTTGCTCTTTTTTAGCATTAATAATAAGGGATTTAGATGGAGCCAAAACGAAAACGTCAAAAGAAACGTTCCAAGCAAATTGAATCTGAAAAGCGTATTGATTTCGTAACTAAATTCTCTGACGAGTTGATTTTACATGTGTTTTATTACCTCTCTGAAAGAGATTTGATACAATGTACCACTGTGAATTCACGGTGGTCACGGTTAGCCAATGATGAAATGGTAAGTTTGGTCATGTTGCTAAAAAGCACTGGAAACTAACTTTTTGTTTTTTTAAAACTTAGCTCTGGAAACCCCTCTTTTTCCAACGTTTTCGAGACCCTATTCTCTTTGATGGACATAGAGCACAGCTGATACATAAACGAAGAGTATCAGTCACACGTTATGGTGGTAGTTGGAAAACAAAATATCGTGTGAATCATAATTGGCTATCAGGTAATATATTAGACATATAAATATAATACCATGTAAACAACTGAACCTGTTTTTTCTGTCTCTAGGCAACTGTAGAATTAGTGACATTAAAACAATATCTCGCTTTGCTGCGCCATACACGCCAGATCATCTCCAGTTCATACACGACGCTATCTTTACCGTCCAACCTAATAGTTCAACTATTGAAGTATGGAGATATATCCAAGATGAATTTAACCTGTTATTTGCATTGAAGGCTGCTGGTGACATTTTAAATAGCATCACCTTCCTTAAGATCTTTGAGGGTGAGACAAAGACTCATTTAATAGCTGGCTATTCTAATGGAGGATTTACATTATGGGAGCTCCAGCAAGACGATCCCACACACATCGATGAACTAACAAGCTATCAGCCTTCCCACTTATCATCTGAAAAATGCAATCAAAAAGTCAACATGATCTGTATGGAATACCCTATTATTGTTGTTTGTACCGAGGAGATGAAGCTTTCAATATTTAATGTACATCCCTCGCTTCAGCTTGTACATCAGCTACAAAGCTCCAATTTCTGGAGCCCAGTGATATTTGATATTCAAAAAGTAAATAATACAACGCAACCCACTTGGAAGATTATGACATGTTTTGGTATTGATCTTGGAAATAACTCTAGTTCTTTAGGTGTTCAGGTACGAGTACACTAAAGTGTAATTCAACATGTTTGCTAATACAAATTCTACTTTATAGGAAATCATCGTCTCTCCAAACAAGATTCTATCGTCAAGGCATGGATCCATACTAAGCCCAGTTGATTTCTACTTGCCATCAGACTCCAACATTGAACCCATCACAACAATGTGCTATGCACCCCCTTATCTTATAACAGCTCACCCCAATAATACCATCAAGCAGTTTCTCGTTCAAGACGACGATGGAACACTTCAAATCAGTTACAAATGTACTCTTTATGGTCATACATTCAAGGTTGATGCACTGGCTGTCGACGTTGTTCGCCAAAGACTTATTAGCGGTGATAGATCAGGAATCAAGGTATGGGATTTGGACAAGGAGTGTTGCCAGGTGACAATTGAAAATCATCGGAATCAGTCGACAATGAGCGAACTTCCACTTTTTGAAATGAATTCCTTAGGATTTGATGAAGATAAAATCATTGCTGCTGTACAGACTGAGAAAACGTTAACATTGCGCTTATGGTCCTTTATATTAGAGGAATAATAAATCTTATTCAAACAATCGTTATTACATAAAACCGAACGCACATTGGATATCAAGGAATGTATGGTCAATTAATTAAAAAACAAGACATCTTATGGCAAAAGAAAGTGACATAGAAAGCGTTCAAAGGAAGGGGGAAAGGTGTTGCAACTACTATGGTAGAGAAAGCCATACCCAGCTCACCTGCGAATCACCGCGCTTGATTTTCGTTCTCTAAATATATATGTATGCTATTATAAAATGGCGTATATCTCTCTTTGAAGGAATTAGACACAAGCAGCATCCCAAACTGGTGCATTCTATGCTACTTTTATTTTTATTTTTTTGGACAGAGGAAAGAAGGAAGAGCGTTTAATTTGTGACCTTTTATCATGGTCCGGGGACCAACATTTATCGGAATCGTGCTTTTCGCAATACGAGGGCACGTGACCAAAATCCACCTTAAGTCAAGCACGTTGTCAATTGAATTGTCACTCCTCTTTTTCGCCATAGTCAAAGGTAATATATCAATTTGAGAAAAACTACATGGGAGAGGAAGGGTGTAGGATGGTTTTAAAAAAAGGAACCGTGGTAAATGATGATGGATGCATGGTTATTGTGCTTGTTGAAAATGGATAGATGATACTATGGATACTTTTCTTCGATCCATCCACGTTATTCATTGGTCTACGCTTGCAAAAAGAAAAAATCAAACATTGATATGAGAATACAGTAGTTTTATTTGTTTAAAACAAAGCTACAATTCTCCCTGCCCAAGGCATAGAATACAACACCTGGAATGAACCATTGATCTATTCTTGTCAAAATGGAGCTTCATGGCGAAATCAAAAATGGCGCTCATACTTTAACAAGCACAATTTATAACCTTTGCACATCCATCAAAGAAGAGGAGAGGGGGGAAATTGGGTTTTTGAAGTAATATAGAGTTTATATTAACTAGTTTTGCTAGCTATCATGCCCCACGCACCCAGAAACAGCTTTATCGCTCCCGGCGTTTCTCGCTTCTCTCGCTCCGTCGCCTACTCCAAGAAGGCTCTCTACAAGCGTGCCAAGAAGGCCGTTGCTGCTCCTGCCAAGGAAGTCGCTACCGAGAAGACCGTTGAAGTCAAGGGCGCCAAGAACGGTGGTAAGCGCACCGTCCCCGCCCAAAAGGCCTCTCGCTTCTACCCCGCTGAGGATGTTCCTTCTCCCAAGGTCTCTCGCAAGTCCCCCAAGAACGTCGCTCTCCGTGGCTCCATCACCGCCGGTACCGTCGCCATTCTTTTGGCCGGTCGTTACCGCGGTAAGCGCGTTGTTGTCTTGAAGCAACTCGACTCTGGTCTCTTGTTGGTTACCGGTCCTTTCAAGATCAACGGTGTTCCTTTGAGACGCGTCAACCAGGCTTATGTCATCGCCACCTCCACCAAGGTCGATGTCTCTGCCGTCCAGGTATGTTGATGCCGCGTTTAGGGGAGCAGGTAAATGGCTAAGTAATGTTCTTTTATTTTAATTAGGTTGAGAAGTTCAACGACGCTTATTTCAAGAAGTCTGCCAAGAACGAAAAGGGTTTCTTGGAAGGCGAACAGGTATTTATAAGAATGTGGAAATAGGTGAACGACATGGCAAGAGGATTTTTGTTACTCATACTCTTTTTAATAAATAGAAGAAGGTTGCTCTCCCCGAGTCTAAGGTTGCTGACCAAAAGGCTGTCGATAAGGCTATCCTTGAGGCTGCCAGCAAGACTCCTTTCCTCCGCCAATACTTGGCCACAAGCTTTGGTTTGAGCAAGGGTCAATTCCCTCACAACTTGAAGTTCTAAGTTTGGATAGTATATTTCTATTCAATCTTATTATATTTCTTTCCTAAATCACTTTTTTTTAATTAAAAAAATGATAAAAGGGGAAAAATGTGTTTGATAACCATGATTTTTTTTTTTAAATAAAAAAAAGGACCTTTTGTTTTAAATCATTCAAGTGTTTTCTTTTGTTGAGCTTCTATAATCTGATCTTCAAAAACTTCAGTGCTACACACTTTTATGTGACATCACGCTGAGTAAGTAGAGGACGCGCGATGAGGTATTTTTACTGCTTTTTTTATTCTTGTCCTTTTTTGTTATTTTTTTCCATTTTTTATCCCCTTTTTATTTTTACAAAATGAAATTGTTTGCCTTATCTGCTGCAGTTGCCGCAGTTTTTGCCGTTGCTACTGAAGCTGCTGTTTCGAGGTAAATAAAAAACAAAAGAAAGGGGCGCGTCCAAACTCATTTTGTAAATTATGCTACTTGACATGATGTACTAATCCCAAAACTTACTTTAGAATCCCCATTAAGCAAGTGAAGGAGAGTCCTGCCGAGAAACTCGACCGCTATAGAAGCACCGGAGAGTATCTTACTCAAAAGTATTTTGGCGCCCAAAATGCCAATAATCAAAACATTGCCCCTTTCCAAATTAGTCCTGATGGCAGTGTCCAGCACGGCGTCCCTATTTCAAACTACATGAATGCTCAAGTAAGTCTTTTTTGTACAGACATATTAGCAAATGAAAATATGCTAAATGGATGGCTCTTCTTTATAGTACTTTGGTGAGATTGAATTGGGCACACCTCCCCAAACATTCACTGTTGTCTTTGATACCGGTTCATCCAATTTGTGGGTTCCTTCCACCCACTGTAATTCCATCTCCTGTTTCCTTCACCGTCGTTATGACTCTGCCGAATCCAACTCATTTGTCCAAAACGGCACCGAGTTTGCCATCCAGTACGGTACTGGTTCCTTGGAAGGTTTCATTAGTCATGATACCCTTCGCGTCGGCGGCATTGATGTCGAGAACCAAGGCTTTGCCGAATCTGTCAAGGAACCTGGATTCACTTTTGCTTTTGCACGCTTCGATGGTATCTTTGGTCTTGGCTATGATACCATCTCTGTCCAGCACACTGTTCCTCCCTTTTATCACATGGTAAACCGTGATTTGGTAGATGAGCAGCTCTTCTCCTTCTGGTTAAATGATGCCGAAAAGGGTGGCGAAGAGAACGGCGGTGAGCTTATTTTCGGTGGCGTTGATCCCAACCATTATAAGGGTAACATCACCTGGGCTCCCGTCCAGAGAAAGGGCTATTGGGAAGTTGAGCTTCAAAACATCAAGTTTGGTGGCGAATACATCGACTTGGACCCCGTTGGTGCTGCCATTGACACGGGTTCCTCCCTTTTGATTGCACCCACAACTATTGCTGATTTGATTAACCATGAATTGGGTGCTGTCAAGAATTGGGCTGGTCAATACACATTGGATTGCTCTGTCGTCCCCGATCTCCCTGAATTCTGCTTTGTCTTTGCTGGAAAGGACTTCTGTTTGGAAGGTAAAGACTACGTACTTCAAGTCCAGGATCAGTGCATTTCAGGCTTTATGGGTATGGATATTCCCGAACCCATGGGTCCTCTTTGGATTGTTGGTGATGTTTTCCTTCGTAAATTCTACAGTATTTACGATCTTGGTAACAATAGAGTTGGTTTTGCCAAGTCAAAGTAGATTTATGTTTGTTAAACTTTAATTTATTTTTTTATTTGTTTGTATTTTTATTAAAAAAGACTGCAAAAAGTACATAAAGCCTCCTTATATTTTTGTGTTCTTTCTCACACTGTTTGTTTATTGCAGATCCCCTTCATTTTTTTAGAAAATTTTTTTTTATTGTTTACAATAAAAGGCTTTATAGGCTTTCCTTTTTTAAATTAATAGCATTTAAAAAATTAAGCCTACAAGAACAACACTTGTAACAGCCAAAACGGTGCCGACGGGCTTATACGCAATGGCATCTGATTTAGAGCCAGTAGTGACGGCAGCAGCAGCTCCACCAGAAGCAGTTGAAGAAAGACCACCGCCAGTAGCTGTAATGTTAAGTCTTGACATAATGCTTGAACGAAGACTACTCAAATTAGCTGCTGCCTGATCACTTGAGAGTGCTACTTGTGTCTTTTTTTTTAATAATAAAAAATGGTTAGAGAAGTTAAACAACGATATTTGAATTTGAAATACATACTGGAGTAGCAGTTGGAGACGAAGAAGTAGTAGGGCTGCTACTTGCAGTACTTTGGATGGAGGTAGATGAGCCAGCATCTTTTTATTGAGGTTGATTTCATCAAAAGAATTCATATTAAAATGGTGCTCTCTGTTTTTTATGGAAATTATGTTGAATTACCTTGAGCCATAACTTGGGAAACCAAAACGGTAGCGGCAAGAGTGATAAGGAATGTAAGTTTGACCATTTTTCAAAAAGAAGAAAAAAGTAGAGGAAGTAAAAAAGGAGATACAATTGATTTAATGATCTTCGACTTCTTTAATACAAATCAACCCATGGAAGAAGGTTGGTTTCACACTGTGTACATTTCATTTTTATTTTTAGATTATATAACAATTGGCATGAAAAGAATCTAGATGTAGTCTATCATATTCACGCTCTCTTTTATTTATGTAAGCTTATACTTCCTTATATATATAACATCCTCTTCAGTATTGCTTTTAACCAATATCAAAGTATCGTTTTTTATATATAAAAATTTAACTGATAGGGATTATTGCTTGACAATAAAGCTGCTCACCTTCAACCAATCATTAAAGTAACACATGTGTAATATTTCCTCAATATTGTTTGCCTTACTTTAAATCAAGTACTTTATGTTATAAAATATATCCTAAATAGCACAGTTTGTGGACAGTATCATAAAAGAGATACATGATTAATATCTTTTAATATACAGTTTTTATTCATATGATAAGCTCATGTCTACCTTTTTTTTTTTTTGGCAATAAAAAAAAGAAAAGAAAAGAAAAAGAAGTAGCAATTAATATATATATATACATATGTATGTAAAGACGCATTCTAGATCATGGCAGAATTTAGACTTTCATGTTTTCCTGACTGCGACCACCTATGACAAATATCTTGAACAGCAGTATTTGTATTCCAATGGAAACAAGGATAACGGTCGATTGGTGTATGCATTACATGTTTGCATAAAGACTTGTATGGGGTAGGATAAGCGGATTCAATTGGCCCAACGCTGTAACTCGATGAATTTTCTTTATTTGTAGATTTCTCATGTACAGACGGCGATGGTGGAGGTGGTGCAGAAGAAGAATAGGAAATACCGTACTCTGAAGTACTATCAATAGATTCTGTGTCACAAGGCAGAGAGCCAAAACCGGAACGCAGTAACCCTTCTCTGACAGAAGAACCTTGAAGGTGTGAGAAATGAAACTCAACTGTTTGGCCTGCATGTCTTGCCACAGTGTCACGAAGCGTGACTAGCATACCAAGACCAGTAGAGTCAATGCGGCAAACTGCACCAAAGTCAAATAATAATGCACGTAGAACAGGAAGCGTTTCCATTTTCATTGCTTCCATTTGAGAAGGAATCTCCTCGCTCCACGGTCTATTTACACTTTGCTCATTGAGACCTGTCATATTTCCTGGTTTGGTTTTTCTTTTTACAATTCGTAGAATCTTATCTGAGATATATTCAGCATTGGGATAAAGGACAGGTCCACAGGGTTTGATACATACGATGCCTCTCGGTAGTTCTTTTATATAGGTAACAAAGTTGGGATCTGTTTCATCTGCATACATATAGTCTTCCGATCCTTCTTCTACTTTACTTTCCATCTTGCTCTCGTAGTCATTTAAAGATGTTTTCTCGTCAGGAGAAAGTCTCGCCAAGACTTTTACAGGAGGTTTTGTCAAATTATAAAGCATTATCACCAGGGACAGCCCAACCGCAGCATAAATCCCAGTTTGAACATCAACAAAAACGGTAACAAGCACTGCACTTATCCAGACAAGAAGCTCAGCTTTATTCGTATACCACAAGCCTTTAAGGTACGACATTTTGGACACTAGATCAATCACTGCATGAATGACAACAGCAGCTAGTATGGCCTCTGGGATATAGTAAAAGGCTGGTGTTAAAACATATAACGCCAAGATGACGACAGCACCTGCGAAAACACCAGCAAAGGGAGTCTTTACACCTGACCTTGCCATAATAGCCGTACGACTAAAGGCTCCTGTTAAAGGGTATCCACTTTTATTTATGTTAGTTTTCTTAATTGAACAAGAAAAAAAGAGAATAGCTTCTTACCCAAAAAATGACCCAACTATATTAGAGATACCAATAGCCATAATTTCCTGATCAGGGTTAATGCTATAATCATTAATTCTTCCAAAAGATTTCGCAACAGAGATGTGTTCTAGAACCAATATAAGTACAATGGAAGGTACCAGACTACCTGACTGTCTAATAATATTAAAATCAAAGTTGGGGATCCCCATTGAGTCAAAACCTGCAGGAACAGAGCGAATAATAGAAACAGGGCTATCGTCGGTACTGATATTAATTAAAAAGCAAATGAGCGTGCCTACAATCACGATGATACCGTTTCTCATTATGCCAAATAAAAAGACGGCCTTTTGTAATTTGGGAGAGCGACATGATATGCGACCACAGGCATATTTTATACCATAAAGAAAAACCAGAGCCGCTAATCCAAAAGCAACGTCTAGACTCGTGAGAGGGAGTCTGACTAATACTTCAGCTAAGACAATATAGGGTGGCTCATGTAGTCTTACGTCAGGGATTCCAAACAGCTTTGGCCATTGACTCATTACAATAGTGATAGCAGACCCTGTCATATATCCAGCAATAGCAGGTTCTAAACATAAAGAGCGAGGAGTTAATTGATGCCATTTAAGCTTTCTATATTAGAAATTACCTGGAATGAAATCTACAAGTGCACCCAACCGTACAACACTAATGACAACACATACTATCCCTGAAAATATAGCCAATGCATTGCCAACTTCTGCTGGAGTAATTGTAGGATCTGTTTTCATAATTGTGGTGATTGCTGATCCAACCAATAATGAAACAGTGGCTATATATTAAGGAAGATAAAGGGTTAGATTTACTGAATTGTATGCATTTCACATTGTATAGTGTAAACTTACATATTGGCCCCATACTAATATCTTTAGATGTACCAAAGAAACAATATAGAACAGCACCGACAAAAGATGTACTAAAATCATATGTATGAGTCATAACTTATACAGAGCAAATTGAAGAGTAACTAATGCAACTTACTATAGTCCGTATTGGGGGTCAAGATTTGCAACCTTGGCATAGGCCATACCCTGAGGTACAATCACTATTCCTACGGTAATACCAGCAATCATGTCTTGTATTAACCACTATTGTATATATATATATATATATATAAATGAAGTAAAAATCAGTTTAAGGGGTTTATGACCTTATGTTGGCGAAAAAAAAAATATAAGAAAAAAAAACCTACCTCTGTGTTGTACTTGGTAATCCATTGAAATATTGGAAAAAAACTAAACAGGTACGTTTTTAAAGCAGAAGGTAATTTATAACAATGTGCCTTTAAAGAATCTCTAAAAGGCGCTTTTTCGTAATCAATCACGATTTTATTCTCGTCCATAATGCTCTTTTTCAAAGAATTGCAGAAAAACGAAAAAGTATATATGTAATGACAAACAAAGCAAAAGAAAAAAAGAGCTCAAATCAATTTTTCTTTTTTAAAGGAAGAAGAAAAGTAAAGGGAGCAGTAGGAGTTTATGCGCTGTTGAATAAAAATAGTCTAATTAGGAAATTTTAACTTTATAAACGATAGCATCACATTTTCAATGACAATGACGGCGTACTGCAACAGTTAAATGCAAACGCATTTTATTTGTTTGTTTGATTCAATCAATCTAATTTGATCATGTTTTTTTTTTTTTTAAGTCCTTTTATATTTGCTGGGTTTCTGTAGAAAAACCTTGTTTACGCGTTACAAGCTATCACCATTCTCTCCCGTTGGTGGGATTATATTTCTCTAGTCATTATTTTTCATCTATTTTCTTTTTCATTTAAATATCTAAATGGCTTTTTAACTAATATCACTTTTCTCAAAACAAAACCAGACTTTGACGATTTTGTTTTATCGTATTCATTAGTATAGTTTGCTCCTTAAAAAAGCTCAGCTATCGAAGCATAAATGTTTTTATGTAAGAGATCAGTCCGATTAAATTTTTTCTCTCAGTTACTTTCAAATGCAGGATATACTAAAGATGTAAGACACAACCAAATCCCTCTTTTAACCAAATATAAAAATAATTTGTTATGAACTGCATTGTACCTTTTTTCCGACATACAAACAGACCTGGTTAATTAATATCATGAGAACAAAAGGAACTAAAACACCTTTGTATGTTCTTTTAGGCATAAAAGTAAAACGAAAGATATATCTCTTTTTCTATCCCTTTTTTTCTGCTTTTAGCCTACAACTAAAATTGACGATGGCGATGATTTCTCCCATACGAAATGCAAATGTCAATGTTTTCTTTTTTTAATTAAGTTTTTGTTTTCATTAGACTTTATTAGAAAACGGAAAATAGGGGCAGGTAACACAAACCGCCCTCCTTTTTTTTTTTTCTTTTCTGTTTTTACAGAATTTGACTTTTTTTTATCAAAGACCAAATTGACATCTTGTTTAGTTATTAATAAATACAAGTACATGGTAACAACATATAATAAAAATACGCTAGTTCATAGTTTTTTTTTTTAGCTATTATTTAGTATTAAATAAAAAAGTCATATGATGGAGTGATGGGGTCATATAATTCCATTTTTTTAGTAGATTCTCATGGAATTTTCAAATATAGTTGCTATTTGTTCACGAGAAGGTTCACCTTCAGGGGCAAGTTTGGTCACTCTATGTTGAGGTAAAGTTCCTTCCACTAATTCTGGAATAAGCGAACTATCATAACCAATTGACTTTAAACCATTGGGAACATCCAATTCCTCTAAAAAGCTGGTGAGGTTTTCCGCGAGTATATCTCCAGCAGTAGAGGATTTTATTCTGGCTCTGTCAACACCAAAGGCTACGGCTGCGTCAATATGACGTTCAGGACAAGCGTGGGATGTAAATTTGAATACAGCTGGAGCTGTCAAAGCAACTGAAACGCCTATACAAAAGAGAAGACAAAATGAAATCATATATTCAAAATATTTTACAAATCAACCAGTCTTTTCTATTTTTCTTCTTATGATTCCTTTTTGGTACAATTTGTCTTACCATGTGGCTAAATGTAGGGAATGTAGGGACATAAGGGTTAACATCTATTTGTTATGTAATGATTATAATAAAAACCAATCTTACCACAATGGGATGGTCAACATGATATCCTGGATGCTTGTAACGCTTATTTAATCCACTAATCGGATAACTTAAGCCATGACAAAGATGGACGCCTGCATTTCCAAATCCAATGCCTGCAAAAGTAGCAGCTAATAACATTTGACTTTGCGCTTCGGTATCTTCTGGATCCTTGACAGCTCTAGGGAGATACTCTACTACCATACGAAGGGCATGGAGTGACCAGACATCACTAATTGGGTTCGAACCTTGGTATGCAGGTCGTAAAATGGGATCTTGAGGGCGTGGCGATCTTTGATTATATGGCAAAGCTGTATAGGACTCGAGAGCATGGCTATTTTTGTTTTTTTCTTGGTGAGGTTTTTTTTTTGAAACATGGAGGAGGGGAATGGAGTACAGACTTACCACAATACATCCAAGCCACTAGAGGCGTGAACCTGAGATGGCATACTACGTGTATTCAATGGATCTACGATACCTAAAAGAGGTTTCAAAGCACGATGAGCGATACCTGTTTTTGTCTTGAGGGGCTCATAGTCGAATATAGCAGTGCCGGTTGTCTCTGAGCCTGTTCCTGCTGTCGTTGGAACTTGCAGATCAAAATGATTGCCATTAGGTTTTATGCTAAAATAAAAATAAAAAGTCTTGGCTATATAATTTACCTGCAATTAAAGGGTGGAGCTTCTTTCGAATGGGTAATCCTTTTCCAATAGGGGCATTCACAAAGTCCAAGAAATCAGCCTCAGGATGAGCACTATAAAGACTAGCGGCTTTTGCCGTATCAATCACTGAACCTCCACCAACAGCCACGAATGCGTCGGGATTATGTTTACGAGCAAACTCAATAGCCTGTTTGAAGCTGCCATCTGTAGGCTCAACACGTACGGTATCATATACGACATAGTCAACTTTATGTTTATCTAGTGATTCGATCACCGCTTTTAGAGGAAGAAGCTTCGAAATCTGAAACATTTTTTAAATTTTAATTCTCGTAAGAGTGATATATACAATAATAGCACAAAAAAAAACATTATCCCTTTACCGTTTGATCAGTATAAACCGCCACTTTTGTAGCTTTAATATTATTCAGATCCATACCAATCTCACTATCATCAAATACTTTTAACCATCTCTTCTTTTTTTTGAAAAAGAAAACTCCTTCCTACCTGGTTACACCAGGACCAAAGCGAATGTTACTGGCTGCCATTTCAAATGCATAATCTGTAGTGTCCTTTGCGCTTGCATAATTTCTGCCATAATTTAAAAGACTTGAAAAAGTTTGAGTGCTTGGTAAAGCTGAATGAGCATGAGAATGGCATGGACAACTATTTGAGCTTGATTGCAAAAGTTTTAATAGTCCAAGAACACTTGAACGAGTTACAGGAGGTGGCATTTTTCTTCTTAAAAGTAAGAAAAGATATGAAAAAGAAAAAGAAAAGAAGCCCGAAAATAAAATGATAACACTGTTCATCAGCTGATCGTGTTGGAAAAAAAAAAGTTGTTTGGGAAAAAGTAAATGTTTATTATTTGTGTTGTTATTGTAATTATATGAGTGAAGATAAATATAGATTAGTATGGAATTAAAATATACACACTTAAGCTTTGAATTGCTCAAGAGATTGGGGACGGAATTGGATCATGTTGGGAACTGGGCGGTAAATATACTACGAGAAAAAACCATATTAGGATAATCATTGAAAAAAAATAAACAAATAAAATAAACTCACATCGCGGTAAAGTTCATCAATCTTCATACGGACTAAACACTTTCCAGGAACACGCTCATTTTCCATAAAATAGGGTCTCATTATATGATCTTTGGGTACCAATTCAGCGACACGCTCGTTTACAATGTTCCAACCAACACCATTATAATGCAAATCGAGAACTCGGATTAAACGCTGGAACTGACAATGGAACAAAGTATGATAAAGCAATTTGAAAACTTCATCCTCGGTATAGGCCACAACACAACTATCTGGCAAAACATCCAACTCACATCCAGTTGTCTTTTTCAATGTCTCACGATGTACCTTTACACCACCAAAATCGCGAATGACGAAACCCTTTAATTCACCTGTCTTTCTATCAAAGCGAGCCATAGTGTTTTGTCCATGAGCTTCAAATGCAACACCATTTTCAAGGCAAGGAGGTAAGAATGCTCTTAAGGATAAATCAACATATCTATTTTTAATTATAACATACGTATGTTAATATACAGCCAGTCATAAATTGAAAATAAAAACATTATCTTACTTTTTTAAGAAATCAATTTTCTTCTCCTCAGTGTCAAGGTTCCACACATTTTTTACCAAGGTTTCATCCGTATCAGGTTTCTGAATTTTTTCAACCAGAGCACCACAAGGAACAAACAAATCATCCTTGTACTCAGGGTTATATTCAATAGCATCACGTATAACACTACTACAGTGCTTGGCAACATCAGTATCTTCATGGGCATAAGTAGCGGTACCTAACTCGCGTTCAACAAAAAGGATATCGCGATCATAAGTGAGCTTTGGTACCACCTCAGAGAAACCTGGACCAAAGTAAGTTGTGAAAGGTGTGACTGTGCGAAGAGCCGATGAGATCTTGATTCCAAGACAAAGCTTCACACTCTTGCTGGGAAGGATATCGGGGAGGGCTACCGATCTCAAAGAAGCCAATGCTTCGGCCTTTGCTGAGTGCTTCTCAGATAGGATGACAGTGTCGGGGAATCGGGTTTCAATATTGGGGATCTGAAGTTCATGGATTGGAATGAAGAGGAGGTGGGCGTAATGCTGACGGAGATCGGTAATCACTTCAGGATCGCGGTTGGGATCCAGCATAGCATCAACCAAGTCTTTCACAAGCTCTTCATAATCACCACGAACAGTAACGTTACCACGAGGAATACCTACCAAACGAAGGTTGGGATGGTCAAAATCATAGGATCCAGGAATAAGTGGAGGCATGGGAGGGAAACTCTTGCGGGCTTTGTGCATCTATGAAAAAAATATGACGTGAGTATCATGCTAATTATGATTATGATAGAAAGGTTTTACAATTTTCTGATATAGAAAATCTTAAATAGATGTGACTATACCAAAATTCAAAAAAAAAAGAAACATAAAACTTACAGGATGAGTAGCATGTCCTTCAACAACAGATTGCTCCCATTCATAAGTAGTGGAGTTAATAGTAGGGAGGGGCTTAGGGTTGTCATACGTATGCTCTACACACATCCAAGAAAATCGATTAATACGGATCCTTTTTTGCATTGGATGGGGACATTTTTTACTTACTTTGAAATTCGATAGAGGACTCCAATTCCTGTCCAATCTGCTCGCTGAGCTTATTATTGACCTTTAAATCCTCGGCCAAACGCTCCCATAAAGCCACACCGTAGTAATTGTCTGTGAGGTAGAGAGTAGGGGAATCTACAATATTTTTCAAGGCCTCCTCAGCAGTAGTCTTTACCTGGGCAGCATTGGGGATCACACTAGCTGGAACTTCATATTCTGAAGGGTCGGAAGACGCCGAGAAAATATGAGGCAGCATATCCCAACCATCAACCAACTGGATACGAGGACAAACAATACCATTAAAGACAGCAAAGTCAGAGGTGTTGAAACTGAAGATAGGGACACCACGAAGAGGAACAACAGCCAAGATATCATCAACAGTGAGAGAGGTGGGAACGTCACTCTCATTTTTGACAGCTAATTGACGCAAAAGTAAACAAAGACCAACAATGCCATTGCTCTCTAAGGGCACGAAAAACACAGGAACAAGTGACTCACTTGTTAAACAAGCAATGAGACGAGAAGTAGTAGCAAAAGAAGCAAAGTGGGCGTTTTTCTGTTCACTTGAAATGGCAGGCATTTTTATTTTCTATGTTAAAAAAAGAATAATAACAACAAAGGAAAAGCTGATAAGAAATGAAAAAATTTTCGGAACTTGATATTTATAAGGCGTCTGGAAAATTTTCGGAATCAGAAACCGTTGGCCATCTTATCAGATTTTCACAAATGGTATATTACGCGATATTTTAGCAAGAAAAACACACGTATGCGCACAAAAAAAAATGGATCCCACATTGTTATTGTTACTTTTACTAAATATCCCGTTTTTGTTTCATTACACCTAAAAGCTATCGCCTAAAATCCGCGCCCTTCCTTCTTTTTTTGTGATTTAGGTGTTCCTTTAAAAAAAACTTTATTATTATTGACGAAAAATAGAAATAAAAGACTGTTTTGGAACTAATAAGCTATTGTCTTCCGAAAGGAAGCTATATTTTAAGATACAAGAACCAAGGTGTATGAAGTTCATGATCTTCTTAGTTTTCTTATCTGATTTAAACTCATCAATCCGATCTCTATTATAAATTCACATTTTTGTTACCCGCAGTTTTTCCGAAGAATAAAAAAATAAAAGCCCTTGACTTATTTACACAACATTTACCTTGTGGTTCATCTATCTATTTTTATTGGAAATACTTAAGAAATCATCTGTTTATATAATAAATGTATACTGTTTGAACTTTATCCATTTAAATTATCTTCAAAGGCGTTTTGTGTTTACTTATTATTGATTACTCATTCAAGGATTCCCAAGAGAGAAATACATGATTTTTAATTAAAATAACGCCAATGGTACTAAATATTAGTATATTGAAACTCATCGCAACTTGTAATAAAAACTGTATTCCAGGGGTTAGAGTATAGTGGTATTAAAACATCTTTACTCTTTGTTACTTAAAATCCAGTGAGAAACAAGCAAGGAAATATAACATTTTACAAAATACAAATAAAAAGGTAATGATCTATAAAGGCTATATTATATTATTGAATGTTTTATCAAACAAACTTCCTCGCACTTTCTAATTTAAGTAAGGCTGATATTCCAAACGCAACTCATGATTTAATCAAGAACATTTTATCAGTATGTTCAAAGCATTGCAAGTTCTATTGGTGAGAAATCCACGCAATACTTGCTTTTTTAACATGCTGAATCACTCTTGTATCACAAATTTCTTCTAATCAATACCTTCAATTCCTTAATGTATACAAGTTCTATTAATAAAATTTCTTATGTAAAAAATTTTGTATAAAAATAGATGGATAAAAGTATCAATCCTCTTTTTTCTACGATCAATAATAATATTATCCTACTTCTTTTTTAATTTTTATTTGGAAATAAATATGTCGTGCCACTAAACTTTAAAGATCTGTCTTTTTTAAGATTTTCTTGATATAGTACTAACATTTACTAAACCGTTAATGGTCATTAGGAAGGGTATACATTCCATCGACTTTTTTGGTCTTGTCATTAATATCACAAACGCTAGCGTGGTTTATGTTAGAAACACCCAAAAGCAAACCCAACGATGTTACATAAAAGAAGAATTGGAATCTTCATATTACACTAACATCATCTTATTTAACTTCAACAACCTATAATGCATGAAAATGCAGCGGAGAAATTAAAATGATGATCATTACTTCATAAATTGTAACTTTAAGATCGAAGATGTGGAATGTTTACCCATCTGAATTTATATCTAATTAAATTACCATTAGATCTAGTGGATGTAGGACTTATCTGATCTATCCAGTATATCGGTTACCCAGCATGCTTGCTGATTATTTACAAGTATCCCTGAAGCCTTAAATATTCTTCTTACTCATGGGGCCTGGCCATAATCCATTATATTATATACTTTGGGTCTTGTCGAATTATCTGTATATAAAAAAGGTTCAAAAGTAGCAGAAGGAGATTCTTTTAACTTCTTTTGTATGCGTCGTACAGATCAGATTAGCACAAATGTTGTACTGATAGATAATCACTACCATTTGATCGATCTTTTTTCACAATTCCTTTCCGCCCGTAAATATTTTTTTGATTACAGTTAATGAATCAGCTCTAACTGAAATAATAAGTCCTTAACGCCAAAGGTTTTCATATTTTAATCTGATATATTAATTACCAAAACTTTCAACCATTCTTTTTTTTTTTTCTGTTCTTTTTTTTTAAAAAACAAAAAAAGGAACAGGGGTTTTCTCGGACCAAAACTAAAAATTGATCTTGGTTTTCAATATACGTTTAAGATCTTTAAGTTTTCAATACTTTACCGTTCTCTGTATGTAACTAAGATCTAACTTAACTAAAATACCTGCTCATATATTCATTTTTAATATACCACCTTAGAATAACATGTCTTGAGGTTGATTATCTGTGACTAATCTGATTAGATTATATTAAAAAAAAAGGATTATTAGGAAAGATATTTTAGACTGGATTGGTTTATTTAATTTTCATACTATCGCCTTATAGCGAAGCTGATACATAAGTAGAGATTCGGATAATAAATTTTCGTCTATCCTAGCACAAAAATAGAGCCGATTACTAGGAACACGCAACATTTCAACAGTCCTTTTTTTTTTCTCATTGATGACATGTTCTCTGATTATCTAAAATTTTGATAATAAAAAGAATATGATCAAAAATGAAAGTTATCAAACGAACAACCATTGTACTAAATCTTTGAGCTGTACCGTAATTTATATTAAAATAATAATAATAGCAGTAGTAAATGCACATGAATTGTATTCATATCGATAAATTATATCGTTTCCGTACCCCGGTTGTTTGGTATAGATAATCATGCATATGAAGATATGGGACGATATGGCTATTGGGTAATCCAGATGAGCACAGATTTTTAGTGATAACCAAATATGATTTTTTGTGGTGACAAAACTTTATCATTTTGACTTCCAGAATCAAATAAATGAATAAAAAAGGTTAGATATTTACACCAGATTAGCTATTTTTTTTATATCAGATCTTTTCATTTATTGGGGATCTAAAGATCTAAAGGTTAAAATCTAAATTAATATTCTAAAGAACCTAAAAAAAAAAAGTCGCGTGGAAGAAAATAATGTGCTTTTCACAATAAGAAGTATATAGTAAATTTAAAAGTATTGCATGATGAATGTCATGTGTGTGTAAATATATATATATATATCATCTTTATTCTATTGCTCCGAGATGCAGGCCCTGGTGTCACTGTGCACACATTAATAGATTGATCAGCCACCTTTTGTAAAATTCGTAAATAGAACATCTAGACTTTATTTGTGGCCCCATCGCATACTCCGAGATATCTTTTACACTTGTCACATTCATATTTCGAATTTATGAGTATAAAACTAAAAAAACAATAAAGCAATCTAAGATGTAAAATAGTAACAATGAACCACTTTGACATTTACATGTATATTAGAGTTCGAGATATGAATTGGAAACCCCCTCGAAACCCAATAAGCATATTTTATACCTGCTGTCATACTTTGTAAGTGATACATATTTTAATGACTAAGAATCGTAAATTATTGCTAATATAGATGTAATCCCATCAAAGTACAAAATAAACGTTTTTACCGAAAATATGTCTTAGCACCACTGTTGCTCTCATACCAGAAAACAGATACATACAAGCATGGGCATTTACCTGCATATCAAAAATTGAACTAATATTATGTTCAAGTAAATGCATATCACCTTCTTTTTTTTTGTGCATGTGTTGGTCTTGTGGTTTATGATTACCACTATGTAATATCCCTTTCTCATTTATTGACTACGCATGTACAACTCATTTTTCTCACTAATTGTAGCGTTTGTTGTGATATTTGATTATTTTTCTCAATTATAGCTCTCTTACTAAAACAAAAGTATCTAATATCAGTTTTATTTGATTGTTCACTTTATCGATTAATATTACATTTCATCAATAAAAAGCTGAGTAAAAGAAGCAATGCTACATCAAGAGAAAATAAATTTTTGATATGGGTTGAAGTCAATGTCTTTCAGTTAATTCGCTATTATTTAACTTCAGATCTCCACTAATATCCTTTTCTTCACATCTTGTTTTCACATAGTTATTAAATTTTTGTGGCTATTTCATAGACAGTGTCTTTTCAAATGGCGCGGGATACTTCTAGTTTATGTTGTCAGTATTAGAGAATTAAAATAATAAAGTACTTTAGGTTCTGTAAATGCAAAATTTATATATTTGTACTATATAAAATACAAGAGGTGAGCAAATAAAATTAGCTTTATCATAACCATGTGCTCGGGTCGCATGAAGAAACCGGAACAAGGTGGTGTCCGATGTTAACACTCATCGACGGATCTTTAAAGAAGCACTTTATATTCAAACATTCATCTAGATTCATTTGCTTCAATTCATTCATTATATTCTATTATACTAATGGAAAAAAAAATGAGGATTTACGCTTATGGTTATAAACATAGGACAAATCTTGTAATCTTTCATTTCCAGCAACTAAAAGAAATTGAATATTTAGAGTTTAAACTATGGAAATCATTAGGGGTACATTCAACGTATGGTTAAATTTTCCATCTAAAGAACTATATATGAACTTGTGGTAGATGTATAATTTATCAGGTTTCGAGCAACATATGGCTAAAACTTTGCTAAAATAGTGAAGCTTTCAATTTTTTACCATGCTTTGAAGAAAGCTCTTCTAAAAAGCTGTATTCATGTAAAGATAATTTTTGAAGTTTAAGGAACAAACTTTTTTTTATTATTATTGTTGTTATTTGATTGTTAAGAAGTAGTAATATTACTATGTTCATATAACACCACTATAATTCCATTATGTTATTTAAAAGCTGTGACAATCACATCATGATGAGAGAAATGTGAAAGAGCACATTTTGTATACGATAGTTATATAAATATGTTTAACAAATGAAACAGAATCTTTACAAATGACTCAAAAAGTAATTACAGTTTCCAAATTTTAAGCTTTTAAATATCCAAATATTTGTTTATTTTATTTTCTTTGTTTCAAACTTACTTGGATTAGATTTGCCTTTCTAATATATTTATTTCACGTGCCAATAACTAGTGATTTTCGACACGAGCTAGTTAATATTTTTAAGTGTACTTTTTCACAGCTGAAAATGTGTCTCTTTAGACAAGAACCTTGAACGAATAAAATAAATAAATAGTTGAAGCAGCCAGTGATTAAGACTCCATACTAGGGCTTAAGTATATGGTCACTGATGTTATTATTGTTATTAGTGTTATTTTCATTACTATTATCTCGAGTAAATAATATGATCTACTAAAATGCGTTACCCAGATTTAAAATAATACAGACTAAGTCATCATACGATTTTTATAATACTACTATAGCACCCACGTATCTATAAAACAGTATTTACAGTATGGGATTTGTTTACTTACCAGAATCTAAAAAATGGCTGTTACGAATAGCATGGAATAGTGAATGATGTGAATATAGTAACATTACCAAAACCTATACTTTATAAAACCATCTAAATTACAGAAAAAAAGTAAACTGACCTAATTGCCGTATCACAAACATTGCTTTTCTGTTGTCCTGTCACAATCTATTCAATCATTTCTAATGAACAGAGAAAATGAAAACTTGTATTATAGTCTTTGAAAACCATCAGTCGTTCGCTTAATGATGTCTGCAACAACAGTCATTTTTTCTTTGTATTGTCACAACAATCATTTTAATACCAAGAAAACGCGAAGGATCAAATTAAAGTCAGATTTCTTGTACGCCTACTAATAAGAATAAAAAACGAGACAAATATACGCATTTCTATTATTCTTTATTCACACACATAAAAGATTTATGGTAATATACATTCGTTGAATTGACAAGAATACTATAAATGTGTTTGCTTGAGCATGACTTTTTTTTTTTTTACTCTTATTTACACTACTTGAATGTTTATATTCATTCTGTTTACAGAAATAGCATTTTTTTATATTTAAAATATCTGTGACAGGGCACACGGGTTTTACAATAAAGTGCTTTCTCAATGTTTTTTGTTTGGCTCACTCCGATTAGCTATATGGCTGAAAATAGATTTTTATTGTAAATTTCGGTGCACTTGGCAACTTGCAAAAACTCCTTTCATTTTCCCCTTTTTTTTATATATTATTTTTAAACTAAAAACTGCTTTCTTTTTCTCTTACTTTTAAAAGAGAGAAAGTGTCTGTGTGTATTTGTTTGTTTGTGTAAGAGAAGGATTGAGCGTGTAACTCTTTCACTCACTCACTCACTCTTTCTCTATATCTAATATAAAAGAAACGAAACAATAGTAACAATAACAATAGAAAGAAACATAACTCTGTCAACGATTTAGCGCATCAATCTTGTTCTTCATTTCAACTTTCATTTCAAAGTTGATTCAACCATAAGATTCAGATGGAGCAGAAAACACTTCGAAGTTCACCTTCCTCGACTAATATTTACAGCAGCTATCAACTGCCCAGCAATAATGTGCTTATTTCGGACAACTATAAACGCAATTTTACAGTTGAGGATTTGAACGCCCTGGCCTACTTCTCCTCTGACTCATTGGTGAATCCAGAGTTGACGCCATCGGCTGCTATCCGTGATAGATACTACCAATCCAACCGTTATCTTATGGACAAGAATAGTGCGAGCTCAATTGATATGGATGATGAAGACGATACAGTTGATGACGAGGAAGACGTGTTGGATTATCGACCCCAAGATAGTCAATTGTGTGATAATAGACCGACTGGACCACCTAGCATTTATAGTGGGAGTGAATCTGGATCAATTATTTCACTACGTACCGAATACAATGACATCGAAGACAGACGATCAATTACTAGTATTCGCACTGTGGATGACAGATTGCAAGGGCGCTCATTGGGGATGAATCTAAATTCATTTGCTTTAAAGACAGCCAAGCGAGTTTCGAGATCAAGCACATTGTTCCGTTCCAAAAATGGATCTCAATCCAAATTGGATGAAAATACAAAGTCACTCACTAAAAGGAAATTGGAACCATCTTCTTCGTTCGTACCAGTTCGCGATACGTTTAATCAAGGCGATGATTCGAGTATAAAGAGTAGTGGTGGAACAAGCTTATTATCAAAGTTATCAAAATCAACTGCGCCTGTACGAGCTAAATTATTTGCGTTTTCTGCATTAACAAGTAATTATCAACAAAAAGAAAAAAAAAAAAATTCTGTCTAATAAAAAAATTACTATCTATTTATGTAAGCAGGGAATCCACGAATGGACATGCTGAACGGTAGTAAAAAAAAAGTTGCGGAAAGCGTTTACAATATGCCAACTTCATCACCTTCAACACAAACCTATCGCTCGTACTTTAATGATCGCCGACCATCAGCTTCATCACAGCAGCAGAAAAAATCATCTTCCATCAAGAGTATAAAAACGGTATCACCTATTCTGGGAATGAATTTGGTGGACGAACCATCCTCTCTTTCGGTAACAAAGGAACGGTTACCTCCTGTTTACCCTGCCTTAATTTCAAAGGTATCAGAGGTATTTAAGGAATGTATCATCCTTTCTACTAGAACAAAAGATAGTATTACCTATAAGGATGTCTTTGATGGAAAAGAGGCAG